>SKCR01047564.1:0-52599 GCA_019454045.1 Zanthoxylum bungeanum | reverse complement strand
TAATATCCACATTAGGTGAGATCAGAAACCCATACCTCTCAGGTTGTTTTCTGACTCTCTCCGACCTACGCGGTTCTTGTGTATTCGAAGATTGTGGTACAGTCTCATCCCTGATGAACTGTTCATGTTCCATTAAGGAATCGGTGCCAGGAACTGTATCACTCCGATTTTCATCGTGTTCTACTTTCCTCCCACTTACCACTGCATTTAGGAATTCCTTTTCAAGGAAGACCGTATGTAGAGCAACGAATACTTTGTTCTCTTGTGGGTTGTAAAAGTAATATCATTTGGTTTCCCTAGGATAACCTACAAATAGACACTTATTCGATTTGGGTTCAAGTTTGGTACCATCCAAACGTTTAATGTATGCCCAGCAACCCAAAATCCTCAGGAATGAGAAACCCGGTTTCTTTCCTGTCCATATTTCATACGGAGTCTGTTCAACAAACTTTGACGGAACCTTATTCAAAATAAGTATTGCACTGGTCAATGCATATCCCCAGAAGGAAATAGGTAGCTCTGTGCGACTCATCATCGACCTTACCATGTCCAACAATCTCTGTTCGGACACACCGTTTAATTGAGGTGTTCCGGGAGGAGTCCACTGTGAAAGAATACCATACTCTTTCAAGTAATCGAGAAACTCATTGCTCAAGTATTCTCCACCATTGTCCGATCGTAATGTTTTAATACTTTTACCGGTCTGTTTTTCTACTTCGTGTCGAAACTATTTGAATTTCTCAAAAGTTTCTGACTTGTGTCTCATAAGATACACATAACCATAACGCGATGCATCATCCGTAAAAGTTACGAAGTATTCATATCCACCTCTAGCCTGGGTAGACATGGGCCCACATACGTCACTATGAACGAAGGCTAACAGTTCGATGGCACGTGCACCTTTACTGCTAAAAGGTGTTTTAGGCATTTTGCCTAATAAACAAGATTCACAGACGTCATATGAATTTGGATATGGATCAAATCCATCCAAGTACCCACTCTTCGAAAGTGTGGATATGTGAGTTTTGTTAATGTGTCCTAGATAGGGATGGCAATTTTACCCGCCTACCCGCAAACCCGCAAAAACCCGCCCGCAATGGGTAGGGTTTGGTAAATATATTAGTGGGTATGGTGCGGGTTTGGTATTTGAAAATAGAACCCGCTGCGGGTGCGGTGCGAGTTTGGTATTTTAGTAAAATATGCGGGTACCCGCAATGGGTACCCGCATACTCGCAAAAAGAAAATTTTTAATTAATCTCATGAGTAATGACTCACGTAATTGTATCCATAATCATTTTAATAATAAAAAATAAATAAATGAGATGATAGAAACTAGAAAGAAGCAAAACTCTCATAGATTTTTCAGTACTTTAACTACTTATTATAATACACCAAAACTTATTTAATTTCTTAATCTAATTGAGGTTGGTATTTTTTCAAGCACCTAGTGCGCACAATGAATGTACAATGCTTATACTTATGATTGTTTACTCTTTGTTTGCATTAACATTACATCTCCATATACCTTACTCCCTCATCAACCCACCAAAACAGCCTCACTTCCTCTCTAACCAGAACATATTGTAATGTTACTGATATGTTATTGGTCCATAGAAAATAAATTTTTGTCCTCTATTTTTATTTATTTATTTATTGTTTGTTATTTGTTATTATCATTGATGGTTTGATGATGAATCAACGAAAGAATCCTGAGATGACCAAACCCGCAAAAAATAGTTCTTGAATACAAACTCGCTAGAATCCTGAGATGACCAAACCCGCAAAAAATCCGTTGGGTACCAATGCGGTTTGGTAGTTTGTTCACATATGCGGGTACGGGTTTGGTAATGAAAATTAAAACCCGCAGCGGGTATGGTGCGGGTTGGTAATTTGTTCACATATGCGGGTGCGGGTTTGGTAATGGCAAACCCGCACCAAACCCTACCCGCTGCCATCCCTAGTCCTAGACGACAATGCCGCATATAAGTTTCATATTTGTTACTTAATTTAAGCCTTTTGTTTGTTACATTATATGTTTGAGATTGATTTATATTCAAAATATAAAGACCATTATGCAAATCTGTACTGCATATCTCAATATCATTTTTATACATAAAACACCAAGTATTTATAAATACAAAAGTATACCCACATTGGGCTAATAAAGATATAGAAATAATAGTCCTAGTAAAACTAGGTACATAATAACAGTCTGATAGATTTAGTACATGCCCTGATGGCAGTTCCAAAATATAAGTCCCTACAACCAAAACAGCGACTCTGGTCCCGTTTCCAACTCGTAGATCAATCTCCACTGAGGCCAGTCTCCTGCTAATCTGCAGATCCTGCACATCAGTACATATATGAGTACCAACCCTAGAATCAAAAATCAAATTTTTAATACTAGAAGTAGACATGTTTATTTCCATAACAAACATACATAAAGCCGGTGTCTTGCCCGCTTTGATTTCCTTCATGTGCGCCTTGTACTCACGGAAGTCACGCTTCCAGTGACCCCATTTGCCACACTGTAGGTAGACATCTTGGGATTTGTCATTAGCCTTCCCAGAAGAATTTGATGATTTGGCCTTGGCCTTCTTCTTATTCTTCTTCTTTACACATCCAGTAGCCTTTGGCCAAGCCTTGGCAGACTGAGATGTTGAAGCGAAGTACGCCTCACGCTTTTTGCCCTTCAATAGCTCTTTTTCTGCTTCATGCAGCATTGCCATCAACTCTTCAAGAGTATGGTCTTGGTTCATCATATTGTAGTTCATGATGAACCCGCTCCAGCTGTCAGGAAGAGACTACAAGATCAAATCTATAGAAGTCTCAGCCTCAAAGGTTATGCCTAGTTGACCCAATTGTTCGATGTCAGCAATCATCTGCGACACATGGGGCTCGACAGATGTACCCTCTGACATTCGAGAGAGAAAGAGCTTCTTCTACAATTCATACCTTTACGATATAAGGTTAGATCGATGAAGGTCCTTCAATTTTGCCATCATAGTATATGGATCCAATCCCTTGTTCTGACGATGAAATTGAGGGGTCATTGTAGCGAGCATGACAGATTGAGCAGTTGAGTTGTCATCGCTATGAGTCTTCCAAAGCTCAAGCTCAAGTGGCTGCTCATTTCCGGGCTTAGGCCCGAGAGGTCTCTCTATCGTATAGAGCATTCTCTCAGCCCCCATGACAATCTTGAGGTTCATATCCCAGTCAGAAAAGTTTGCACCATTAAAGACATTTTCGCCCATGATAATGTCTCTAACCCCGATCTTTCCAGCCATCTTAATTGCAATAGTCTAACTATTCAATTAACGATTTTTTGGGTACAGTCCAACTGTTACAATAAAAATAATAAAATATTAGTCCAACTAATAAATATATAAAATGACGAAATAATTTGAAAGCGCGTATTGGCAAGTATTTGAACGAACTTGCAAATTCAATACTAGCCTCCCACTATTTTTCGGCGAGCCTCTAATCCTCTGTTGAGTACTCGGGATACCTAGTTTCCTAGTAGGCTAGGATCCCGTTAAATAACACACAACCTTGACTTTGGCCAACAAGCTGTATGATATTTAACTAGGCAGATCTCTAAGATCAATTGGATCTCATCCAATTCCTAGATCCGGTAGGTGGACCTCCAAGTCCGAAACATATATACAATATATATGCCAATATATCCAATATATTTTCCTAACCTTTTCCTCTGAATCAACTAAGCATTGGCTTTGGCTCAACAAACTTAATGATTCCAGTTAAGCGGGACCTATTGACATTGGGAAAGCTTCGTAATCCACGTCGATGAACAAGAAGTGACCTTGACTTTGGCCAGCAAATCACAACTTGCCCAAGACATGTGATATGGAACAAAGCTCTCATGGTTCAAACACATCCGCGATGGACATTGATCTTGACTTTGGCCAACAAACCAATGCCAATCTTGGATCTTGAGAAAGACCACTCATGTAAGGAATTCGCTTAATATTTGTTTGAGGGATTTCCCCATAAATTGGCAACCAATTTATTATCTTTGATTAGGTCTCATCATACACCCTTAAGCATGCATTCTAAAAGCATAATAAGGCGCGAATAAAATAATAATGATATGCGGATGGATACTTAACAAATTGTTCCTAGAAAAAATCACTCATTTTCCTCTCCCCAGCTAGCATTATTCTAACTTCTACCCAATTACATAATACAATAAAGAAACCTCATTACATTGAGGGGAATTGGTGAGAAGATAATTACAAAGAGTCAAGAGATAAAGGCTGGATACGCAGGTCCAATTTAATAAATTCTAAATTTATTACAACAATTTCCAAAATTTCCCTCATCCGTCTAATATCCATCTGATATACATTATTCATACAATACATCCATGTATTCACACAAAGCATGTTATTCAATCAATCTAATCCAATTAATTAATCTTTGAATTAAGTGATCATCCAATGTTCAAACAACGATTTGATTTGCGCGAGTCCAACTCGTTTAATAATAAGTACTCAAAGTGCGAATTCTTGAAATATATCGAACTACAATTTTAAATCCGATTTAATTTGTATTCAATACTAATTTGTATTTAATTCTAAATTAAATAATTACACTTTATTAATGTGCCTTTACGACTTAGATTCTAAATCTAATCTTAATGGGTCTCAAATGCCCAATTAACATCCAATGTTTATTTAATTAAAGTCCAATGGGCTTTGGCCAATATGGGTCAAACCCAAATGCCAAGGCCCAATAAAGGAATCACCCTATTTGCCATAAAATTAATTTCAGCCCATTAGGCCCAATTAAATTTTAAAAGGCCCATTTATTATATTTGGACTTCATGGAATGGTTTTAGGCCCAATTTGGATCCAATCCAATTGTCCTAAACCAACTTGGTCCAACCAAGCCCATTAAGCCCAAATATAACAATTTTAGCCCAATTCCAAATTAAAGCCTAATTAATTAAATTCCATATTCCAAATATCACAATTTATTTAATTAAAGTGTATAGCTATAATTAATTAGTTAAATTAACATTTCCAAAACACCAATTTAATTAATTAATCATGCTTAATCATTTTCAATTCATGTCTAACATAATTGAAGCAAAATCAACTCATACACGTGCTCTTTAAGTCACGGCAATATAGGCATTTTATATCCGATTTTGATATCAATCCAATTAAATCACAAATCAATATACTCATGCATTTTAAACACATTCAATGGTCTAAAATTTAAAAAATCACCATGACATTAGGGCTCCATCAAATTCGGCCAAGCCATTAAATTGGGGAAAATTAATCTAATCAATTTTTCATAAAATTAATCATGCATAACTCTAAGTTATCATAATCTAAGCATACTCAAATAATCAATTTGATAAAATTATGCTCCAAGCAAAAATACTCAAATTCAAGATAAAACATGTGAATACTCGAAGTGAGATTGCGGAAAAATACTTACAACGATCGGTTATGGCGGATGCGGAGATAACAAAAATTCCAAGTCCTTTGTGTAGTGCTCCAAGCCCTCATTTGATTGTATGTTAAGCTCCAAGCTTGATCTTTTGAATTCCAAACTCAATGAGATGTTTCCCTATCACCTTAGTATACTCTTTGATGTGCTAGCAATGGAGAAAATTTGAAGCAAAATTTCCCCGAGTGTGAGAGCAACTCATGGCAATGGAAGATGAGAGGAGATGGAGATGTAGTTCACGCCCAAGGCTAGAAGAGAGAAGTGTTGGATGTGTTTTTGATTTTCCAAAAATCAAGTAAATCAATTACCAAACTTCCAAAGTTAGTAAAGGTCTATCACAAGTCAAAATAAAATAATGGTTGTGTAAGAAACAAGCCATCAACAACTACTAACTTCCATCAACATAAAGTGATGAGAATGACAAGTGATGTGACTTGATGTGGGCCCCACTTAATTCAAAATTCGAGTGGGCCCGCAAAACACATTCTGGGCTCGGGTTCGTTAATTCTGAATTAACGAATTTTTCGTTGCGACGTAATTAAATCAAATTTAATTAAATAATTATGCCTAGCAAAATTACTATTAAAGTCACTAGCGAATTAATTCTAAATTAATTCTTTCTCCAGAATTAAAATCCAATTTTAATTCTGCTATGAAATCTAATTTCATTTAATATATCGAATATATTATTTTATCGACTAATTCCAAATTAATCGTTCTCTCTCTTCTATTTGAATTTTATCCCAGATAAATTCTCACCGTAATTAATCACAGATTAATTTTCTCTCTCTTCTAATTAATCCCAGATTAATTATGTTCGAGTCAAACGTCATTGGTGAATCTTCGGGAAGCGACCAATGAGATCCCTGGATATGTTGGCAGTAAATCCGATCGTTGGACTATCCGAACACGTGCGTACCCGGTACCACGTTCTTACCGATTTACAAGACATGGTTGGCTTCTAGCAAAGCACCGTGCCTACCCAATTCTCCAGAAATATTCTTTTAAGGAATATATAATCTTTGTCAGGTGTAATATACGTAGTATTGCGTATTGCGATCCAATATCGGATGTCACATGCAAGGCCTGAGGCTGGAATAGTGTATGCCCCGTACAAAGCATATATCGGATCACTAGAAACTAGTCTCTTTAATCGGATAATCATGACCTTGTCATATTATCCCGATAGTTGCAACATAATAGAGTACCAGTTCTGTATCCCTGCGTGATCATCATCTCCATATGACTGAAGTGATACTTCCATCTTGACATCACACCCAATACACTACGATTCTCAATAAACCCAGAAGAGGCGTACACAGAACCTGTTAAAGCCTCAGACGACCAAAACCAAAGCGTATTGATTGTCGCAAGTATTAACGATGCAAGTCTCAGGTTAAGACCAAATACACCTACCCTGATTCGGATTCCCATAGACACATAGTCATACTACCAATGAGATTCCAAGGGGTCTATCCAGAGTGAAGCTGTTTCCGTACCATAAGCAAACACAATCTCCTATCACACTTGCATAAGTATCCAATACTTAAATATATGAGAACTATGCTGTTACGCTTCCATAACACGCACAAGTGCAATACTAGTCTATTCTGCATTATTGATGTCCAGTCTCGATAATACTATGACTAGGGATATTTAATGATTAAACCTTCGTGGATTGATACTGTATCATATCTTATAATCTGGAACTAATCATAAGGACTTTTATCATTTATATATATTCAAGTAATATAATTACAAAATGATAAAATAACAATTTCCATTGTCACATAGTTAATTTGTACAAAAACCACAATGTCTTTTACAAATAGTGACGCTATGGGTCATAATTATCCAACAATGGCCATCCCCTCAATAGTACGTGGCATTGTATCTTAAGTGTGAACCATATTACCATCCATTCGGAATCGGCTATGGAACTTACTGTTGGGATTGGTGCTCAGAGCGCCAATTCCCGGTTGTATTTCTTTGAGAATACTACTGTAAAACTTTTTATTATGAATAATACAAGCAATTTTTGTAATATAATATATCTTTTAATATGGTAAAGACGTAATAGACCTTAGGATGATTAGTCATGATACTGTTGCAAAAGCGTCGCAACAGACATTGAGATGTATCATGACGTTGTCATTCTTAGACAGTTCCTGGTCAAGGTTTACACTACTTGGTCAGTAAAGTAAACCCGTTGAGACCGGTACATGTCGTATACTGGAATATATGATTCCAATGGTTTCTCAATGAACCATGAGTCTTGGGGACTCATATAGATGTGTAGGTGTTTATAGCGGATAAACACTGAACGACTCACCGAAGATTCTTAATAGATGGTACACCAACGTCAATAAGAATCTTCTCGGGTTGAGTAGCATTTGTGATTCTTCGACTTGAGATACCACTGTGGGCACATGAGACATCTTCCACACTTAGATGGTAGTCACATCACCAATCTATTTTGATCAGACCTCCGCCTATTCGTTGGGTGTGGATAGATCCCCAAGGTGTCTTGTGTGTGTCGAGATAGGATCCGTCATTTTTGTGTACAGAGCATAGGTAGTCCATAAATGATTAGTAATCAGATAAAAACCATGGGCCCGTGGTACACTTTAGAAGTGAGTTCTAAGTGTTCTTTTTGAGATTGCTAATAGATACATCGATGGGATAGTCCCTATAGAGATTTGACGTTTACATCTATATCTCTGGTATATATCCGGATACCTATGACAGAGGAATTATACATATGCCATGACCTCGACCTGTATGATTTAACGAGATTATCTGTGGTCGTCATAATTTACGGGTGGGTAAATTATGGACACGAAATTGGATTTCGTGACGGATATGCCTGAATCTAGAGAGTCTCACTAATGAAATATACTCGTAGAGCACTAGGGCAACATTTATAAATAATAATGATGATTTATAAGTCATTTAAAGGTTAAACGAAAAATACATGTGAAGGGACCCAATAGTCATTTACTAATTTTTGTGTATTTGCATTTATTGATAGATTTTATCAAATACACATAATTAATTGTCAAATTGAGATATTTGACTAATATCATAAATATATATCTATTTGATATTTAATGTAAATATAATACATATATTTAATATATTTGTATTTAAATAATTATTTAATTATTTAATTGTTAAATAATTAAATTAATTAAGAATATAAATATCCTAAGTTATGATATTTATTTTAATGACTTAGTTGCAATTGTCGACTTTGTTGAATAATTCATTAAAGTGTAATGATTTACAAAACAAGTTGGCAAGTTGAACTTTAATGAAAAAAAAAATCTAGATATTTCTTATACCAAAATTCGGCCAAGCCTTATTTGTGAAGGTATATATTGTTTTGTTTCATTTTAGGGTTTCATAAGTTCCATATACACTAAAACAAAACACAAAAGAAGTAGAGAGCAAAGGTTGAAGGAAAAAGGAAAAGACTTGGAAAAACTTGATTTTTGTAAGTATTTCTTCAAAACCTTCAACATGAAAATAGTTTCTAACAAGCTTAGCATCATTTTATGTTGCTTTGATGTTCTTTCTACTGTTATAGTTTGTGTTTATTTGGTTGAGAACTTGTATGAAAGATTGATGCATGTAAGTAAGCTTTAAATGGTTTAAAAGACTTACTTTTGATTTTTGGAAAATCAAGTTGTCATTCTAGAGTTGTTAAGCCACTCCTTGGTGACCTAGAATTGTTCTAGAGTTATTTCAAAGTGGTGAGGCTTGTTTGGTGAAGTATTGAATGGATTAAAATGTTGGATTTTAAAGATTTGGTGAAATTGGACAATTTGGTAAAATTGAAAAAATTAGGATTCTTAACCCACTCCAAATTTTGGGATTTTCATATATGTGATGCATTATGGCATGTATATGATGCATGTAAAATTTTGGTTGATTGGATTTGATCTTGGTTTGTTTTGAACAAAAGGGACTAAAATGCAATAAACCGAAAATGGGGGGGGGGGGGGGGGGCTCTCGGCAATTTCAGAAAAGTTTGGGGATTTATTGCAAATCTGATTTTGATGTATTGGATGTGTTGAAAAATATTTTAGAAGTGATTTAGAATCATCCAAAATTGTATTTGACAATTTTAGGACTAAAATGACATATTTGCAAAGTTGTCGAGCAATTCGGTAATTACCAAAGAATTTGATTTCTTGTGTAATTTTTCAGAATTTAATAATTGGATAATTAAATAAATAAGTTTATTTGATTGATCCAAGAAAAATTTTGAAATCGGAAAATTTTGATTTTCCCCTTTTCCGCTGCGTTATCGGATTTTCGCCATAAAACCCCTTCAAAATGGTATCAGAGCGAGTCTGATTCTGGCTACCCTAATATGATTATGCCTTTTAAATTCAATGTTTAATTTATTCTTTACTTGTTACATGCATGTATTTGCTTATTTTGATTAAATAAATTAAAAGAATCTTTTACGGAAAATCCCTAATTAATAAGGTTTAATGTTAATTATGTATTCGATGCATATTACATGGTCCGTCTTGTCAATACGGTTTATGAATATTTTTCCATGACTACATCCGAGACCGTGCCTCTACTGTGAGGATGTTGCCGATAGAAATTTATTTATACCGGATGTATATTAGATACTAGATAAATTCAAGCGAAAGCGGAATCCTGAACGTGCCCAAGCTGTCAGGGTTACGCAAGTAGCTTGAGTTTATCATTGACGAGTTTAACCTTGGTACGTCTCATTGTGAACGTGCCCAAGCTGTCATAACGAGAAACGACCAGGACCGGAAACCCAGGAGTCACTATTGAGTGATTGAAAAATGAGTTGTCTACCTGATGAATATACATAGGCGAGACCGTGCCTCTACTGTGAGCTGAAATATATTCATGGGATCCACCTTTCACTATTTGTATTTAATTTAATTATTAAATCTTTGTATTATGTTTGGGGATTACAATATTGCATGATTTATTGGGAGAGGCATTTTTAGATTAAAAATCCATGATCTATTTAATGCTTTTGATATTATATGAAACTGCTTTATAATATGCTAACCGTTTTTCGTAATCTATATGATAGATTTACGATGGCGGCACCATCTACTAATCAGTTTGTGTGTATGTTGGATGCGAACAAACTTAAAGGCGTTGAGAACTTCGCTGATTGGGACTTGGATTTGAGGATTGTCCTCGATTCCGAGAAGTTGGGATATGTTCTTGAGGGTTCGATGCCCCTTGTTGTGGTAGATGATGCTACACCGGAGGAACTCCAAGTTTTCCAAGCTTGGAATGATGATGATTTAAATGTTAAATCATACATCTTAAGTTCGCTATCACTAGGACTCAAGAAATAATACTATGGCATGTCAGATGCGTATAGTATGATGTCGCGATTACGAGAATCGTTTGAGAACCAAGAACAAGTTGTTATTCATAAGGTCGCAATAGAACTGTTCTATGCGCGATTGGATGAGGGGCAAACTGTGAGCTCACATGTTCTTCACATGATCGATTTGTTCGATCAACTGAGGCAACATAATCTCCCTCTAAATGACATTCTCGGTAGGAGTGTTTGTTGTGATATTTTATATCGTACCACAAGTGTACGGTGTCAAGTTTTAATATAAATGAGTTTAGAGTGTCGAACCCACATGGATTGCGTTAACTCGCACTAAATATTACAATTGATAATCCTAACTTTATTTAGAAAACAAATAATAAAGATTTTAATAAATAAATATAAAAATAATTATATAGGAGGAACTAATACGATAGAGATTCTGGATCCTGATTTCACCTAGCTGTCACCTATGTATTTGTCATGCCAATTAATCCTTGTTCAGTTATATTGTTTATAAGTCAAGACTCCGAAAATATCCACCCCCTCTCTCGAGTGCCGAGTGAAAATATCATCAACTACACACTTCGATATCTCTATAAAAATCTAGCAGTTACCAACTCATTACGCTTTGTGATTCTATATTAACAACTTCAAATGAACTTATATATTCTCTCGAACTCTATAAAATTCCTAGGTTATATTCTCTAGATCTATTCAAAATCCCATCTCTCGAGTGATAGATTCTAAAATATATCATCATATTGTGGCCAGCAAACACAAAGAATTAAACTTAAAAGAATATAAATAACTCAATAAAACTTCATAACAAAATCGACAATTAAAATAAAGGTTCAAGCATCAGTTACATCATTCTCCAGAATTAAGGAGTTAGTTAATGACTAAAGATAAAAACAATGATATACAAGTCATGAATCTAATGGAAATCATTAGATTTCTAAGAAAGAAACTAGAAGATAAAACCCGAATTGAATCTCTTCCTCTTCGGACGTCACCGCCTTTGTCTTCTCTTGTTGCTCTTCAATCCTCCTCATTGAATCTCTCCAAAATATGTATTTTGGTGTTTTATGCTGTGTATTAGCCTCCTCCTTTAGTCTTGGATGAACTAATCTATTTATAATAGAGCCTTGGAGTCATTGGGTATCTTAAAAACCCTAATTTTATATTTATGGAACGCGCGTGTGCTTATCTTTCCCGCAGTGCCGCGGCGCCAATCCCTCTGCCTTTTATATGGACGCGTGATCTGTTGCAGGCGCCGTAACGCCTGGACTTGGGTGCTGCGGCGCCAAAGTCTCGGTAATGTGTATGGGATGTTGGATTCCTTACAGGCACTGTGGCGCCTGGTCTTTATAGTGTAAGACGAAGGTTTGAGAATGGAAGGAAAACATGATCCATCCATTCCCTCATGCCTGTCTCAGATGATTGGCAATCTGTCTGCAGTTACAGTTCGATTCATGTTCGGCCGGATGTAGGGTTTGAGATTTATATCTGGCTGGACTTAATCAGTCCTATGATTTTAGCTGATTGGAATTTTCACGTAGGTTGACCAATTAACTTATGTCCGACCAGATGTGTAATTTGAATTACATGTCTAGCCGACCATAATCAGTTCTCATAACTTCAGTAACTGACAATTTGCTCATTCAAGGACAGTTAAGTCATGTTTGGTGGGATCTAGGGTTTTCAAGGTATATCCGGCCATCTTTACTGGCTGGAAATGAGTTTAGCCGGACATAGGTGATGTATGGCCGGCTTTTGGATGTGTTCCCTAGAGTTCATTTCTTTTCTGGTGTTTATCTTCATATTCCCCCAACTTTCAGAAGGCGTCAAGACTCATCATCGAGCTATGCGTAAAAATACAATGTATACAGTCATCCTCACTTTGGTAGGCTTGTGCAGTGTGTGACAGTGACATACATTTCAATGTCATTTTTGCATTTTTACCTACATGGTTTGTCGGGTCTCATCAGATTTACCTGGTTGTGTTGTGGTTTGATTTGTAGGAACCGATCTCGCGAACTCTTCAAGGGAACAACTCCTCGCGCAACGGAAACGCCTCAAGCACTGAGATCGACCTTGAAAAAAATTTCTCATTACACTATATGCCGAAATAGACTTCAACTTTAACACTGTGATTTTCTCAGTGTGAAGGACTTCTCTTTCGCAAAATCAAATTTGCAAGTGAAATTTCGTGACTATTGGACTTCTAAAATCATGCATGATACTTGAGCTATTGTTGGTTTGCTATATTTAAATGGGCCACCTTTGATCATGAACGTTGTATGCGTGGGCTGCTTCAGATCGTTTGATTTCCACTGCTATCAATTATTTTGTGCAATCAAATTGCTATAGACGCCACTCCATGGCCTTCACGAGCGGGGTGTTGTGCGTCACTTTAATTTTGCCTTGTATGCAATTTATTCAACGACATGCGTATGAATCAAGCAGTAACTGCTTACATTATCGTGAAGATAAGGATCTGGTCTATCACCCGATCTTTCGTGTTATAATTCACATATTGGATAATATGTGTTATTAAATCATATTAACATGCTACATTCAATTAATTGTACACTTACATGTCAAACTAGAATATAAACCATGAAACTTAGAAAAACCTGAAAACTTGAATCCAAGTCGAGTTGCCTATATCCTTAAGAACTTATTAGTCCCGTCTCGATACTCTACGGATTTCTTGTGGCTAATGTTCTCCCAGGATTACTTAGATGCCTCTTGTAGAAGGGGCACTCTCTTCATAAAAATTTGACCAAGGACAAATGGTGGAAATGTTGGACAGTTATGACCCATAACGTCACTGTTTGTAAAAGACATTGTGTTTTTGTACAAAATTAACTATGTAGTAATGAAATTGCCTTTTACCGTTTTGTAATTTATTTACTTTCATATACAAATGGTAAAAGTCCATATGATTAGTTCCGGATTGAGATGATATGAGTCAGTATCAATCCATAAAGGTTTAATCATTAAATATCCCTAGTCGTAGTGTTATCGAGATTGGACATCGATAATACGGAATAGACTAGTATTGCACTTGTGCGCGTTGTGAGGGCATAACAACATAGTTCTCATATATTTAAGTATAGGATACTTATGCAAGTGCGATAGGAGGTTGTGTTTTACCGATGGTACGGAAAACAGCTTCGCTCTGGATAGACCCCTCGGAATCCCATTGGTAGTATGTATATGTGTCTATGGGAGTCCGATTCAGGGTAGGTGTATTTGTTCTTAACCTGAGACTTGCATCGCTAGTACTTGCGACAATGGGTAAACTTTGGTTTTGGTCGTCCAGGGCTTTAACAGGTTATGTGTACGCCTCTTATAGGTTTATTGAGAATCGTAGTGTATTGGATGTGATGTCAAGACAAAAGTTTCACTTCAGACATATGGAGATGATGATCACGCAGGGATTCAGAACTGGTTCTCTATTGTGTTGCAACCATCGGGATAATATGACAAGGTCATGATTATCCGATTCAAAGAGACTAGTTGCTTGATATCCGATATGTGCTTCGTACGGGGCATACACTATTCCAGCCCCAGGCCTTGCACGTGACATCCGATACTAGATCGCAATACACAATACTACGGTATACTATGCCTGATAAAGATCGTATATTCCAGTAAGAATATTTCTGGAGAATTGGGTAGGCATGGCGCTTTGCTAGAACCAAACCTTGTCTCATAAATCGGTAAAAATGTAGTACGAGGTACGTACGTGTTCGGATAGTCCGACGACCGTATTTGCTGCCAACATATCCAGGGATCTCTTGGGTCGCTTTCTGAAGATTCACCGATGACGTATGATTCGAGCTTAATTAATCTGGGATTAATTACGGAGAGACTTTATCTTGGATAAAGTACTATTTGAAGAGAGAGAAAGATTAATTTGGAATTAATCATTAAAATAATATATTCGATATATTATTCGGAATTAGATTTCGACGCGGAATTAAAATTAGATTTTAATTCGGGCAAACGAGTTAATTTAGAATTAATTCGTTAGCGACGTGAATAGTAATTTTGCTAGGCATAATTATTTATTATTAAATTCGATTTAATTATGTCGCGACGGAAGTTCGTTAATTTGGAATTAGCGAACCTGAGCCCGGGAGTGTTTGCGGGCCCACTCGCATTCGGAATCGAGTGGGGCCCACATGTCACATCAACCATCACATCACTAGTCAACTAATTCACTTTAGCTTGATGTGTTTAGGTGAGTTGGTGATTGTGTGTGTTACACTCCAAAATCAAAGCATTGAAAGCTTGTGTGACTATTACCTAATACAACTTTTGGTATATGGTTTATAATTGTTTTTGAAACAAAGACACACAATCTTCATCTCTCCTCCATGACCGAAACCAGTGAAGAAAATTACTCTCCCTATTTTGCTTCTTCTTGACCGAAAATTGAGAGAAGAAAGTGCAGAATTTGTGTGGCAAAAATTATCCTTGAGCTAGCACTCTTCAAGGGATCATACAAGGTGATTAGGAAACCTATTCAAGAGCTTGGAAAGACAAAACAAAGCTTGGAGCATTGTGGACTGCCTTGGCCGAATCTTGGACTGCTTGGAGAGGAAAAATTTTGTTGTTTGACGCATCCAAAACCGATCGATGTAAGTGTGTTTTCCGCCACTCTTCTTCGTTATTCATTCTCATTTCATTGTTCATTATGATCTTGGGACTAATCATAGAAACCAACAATGGTATCATTGAGCCTAAAATGAGCATGAAATGTATTTGGGTAAAATTTGGGGAAAATCCATGTGAGCATGATTTGATTAATTTGAATGGTTGAGTATGCTTGTATGTTGATGAAATGAGATGTGATTGGATCATTTCAAAAAATTGTGATTGGATCAAAATTTGCCCCACCTTATGGCTTGGCCGAATATGATTACTACCCTAGGTTCTTGGTATTTTTTGTTTTGATGATCATTGGATGAGTTGAAACGAATGGAAATGTCGATTTGTAATTCGATTGGATTGAAAAATGAAATTGGACTAAATTCCTTACCTTGGCCGAGAACTTGATGGCATGTATTGGACTTGATTTTTGATTCAAAAATATTGGACAATAATTGAACAATTAGATACATAATTAATTGGTTAAATTGTATTTTGGAAATATTGATTTAGTTAATTAATTGATGTATTACACTTTAATTAATTAAGTTATAAAATTTGGTTAATGAGCTTAATTTGAATTGGGCTTGAAATTATTATATTTGGGCATAATGGGCTTGGTTGGGCCAAGTTGGTTTAGGCCAATTGGATTGGATCCTAATTGGGCCTAAATCATTCCATTAAGTCCAAATGTAATAAATGGGCTTTAAATTTTAATTGGGCCTTATGGGCTTGATATTGGTTTTATGGCAAATGAGGGTGATTCCTTACTTGGGCTTGGTAATTGGGTTTGACCCGTATTGACCAAAGCCCATGCCTTATGAAATCAATTGAAAGCCCATCGGACTTTAATTAAACGAACATTGGATGTTAGTTGGGCTTTGAGACCCGATAAGATTAGATTTGGAATCTAAGTCGTTAAAGCGCATTAAAAAGTGTAAATATTTAATTTGGAATTAAATAATAGAATTAGTATTGAATACGACTTAAATTAGATTTAACGAGTAGTTCGATATAATTCAAAGAATTCGTACTTTGAGTACTTATTCTCAAACGAGTTGGACTCGCGCAAAATCAAATCGTTGTTTTAACATTGGATGGTCACATAATTAAAGACTAATTAATTGGATTAGATTGGTTGTAATGCATGCTATGAATGAATATATGTATGTGTTGAATGAATAGCGTATATCGGATGGATATTAGAAGGGAAAGGGTAATTTTGGAAATTATTGTAAATTTGGAATTTATAAATTGGACCTGCGTGTCCAGCCTTATCTCTCATTATTCTTTGTATTCTCTTCTCACCTAATTCCCCTCAATGTTAATGAGGTTTCTATTATTGTATTATGTAATTGGGTAGAAGTTGAATAGTGCTAGCCGGGGAGAGGAAATGGAGTGATTTGTTCTAGGAACAATTTGTTTAATATCCATCCGCATATCGTTATTAATTTACTTTTCAAGCCTTATGATGTTTTAGAAGCATGCTTAAGGGTGTATGATGAGACCTTAACAAAGATAATAAATTGGTTGCCAATTTACGCAAAAAACCCTCAAAACATATTAAGCGTTATTTCCTTCCGTTGAGTGATTCTTACTCAAGATCCAAAGTTGGCATTGGTTTGTTGGCCAAAGTCAAGACCTTTGTCAATTGCGGATGTGTTTGAATCATGAGAGTTTTTTTCTATATCGGTGTCTTGTCCAAGTCATGATTTGTTGGCCAAAGTCAAGATCACTTCTTGTCCATCGACATTGATTACGAAACTTTCCATGTCAATGGGTCCCGCTTAACTGGAATCATTAAACTTGTTGTGCCAAAGCCAAGGCTTAGTTAATTCAGAGGAAAAAGATTAGGAAAATATATTGGATATATTGGCATATATATTGTATATATGTTTCGAACTTGGATGTCCACCTACCGGATCTAGGAATTGGATTAGATCCAATTGATCTTCGAGATCTACCTAGTTGAATATCATACAGCTTAAAGTCAAGGTTGTGTGTTATTTAACGGGATCCTAGCCCACTAGGAAACTGGTTTCCCGAGTACTCGACAGAGGGTTAGAGGCTCGCCGAAAAATAGTGGGAGGCTAGTATTGAATTTGCAATTTCATTCAGATACTTAGCTTTACGCGCTTTCATAATTATTTCGTCAAAATTATTTTATTAGTTGGACTAATATAATGTTATTTTTCTTGTAACAGTTAGACTGTACCCAATATCGTTGATTAGATAGTTGGACTATCGTAATCAAGATGGCTGGAAAGGGAAATGTCCAAGACATTATCATGGGCGAAAATGTCTTCAAGGGCACGAACTTTGCCGATTGGGAAATGAATCTAAGGATTGTCCTTGGAGGCGAGAGGCTGTTATATACTATACATAGACCTCTTGGGCCTAAGCCCAAACCTGATGAGCTACTTGAGCTGGAGCTTTGGAAGACTCACAGCGATGATTGTGAAACTGCTCAGTCAATTATGCTTGCTGCCATGACTCAGCATTTCCGTCGACAGAACAGGGACTTGGATCCCTATAACATGTTGGTGAGGTTGCACGATCTTCACCGATCTAACCGAAGGTCGCAGAGATATGAGTTAGTGAGGAAGCTCTTCCGTTCACGTTTGTTAGAAGGCATGTCTGTTGAATCCCATGAGGTACAGATGATTACTGACATAGATGAGCTGGCTAACATTGGGATAGTCTTAGAGGCTGAGATTACCATAGATATGATCTTGCAATCTCTCCCCGACACTTGGAAACAGTTCATCATAAGCTATAACCTGATGAACACTGATGATACTCTTGGAGAGTTGTTGTCAATTCTCAAGGAAGCTGAAACGGAGATGCTTAAGGGCAACAAGCGCGAGCACTTTATTTCGACATCTCAGACACCGAGGGCTGGGCCCAAGGCGATTGGAGGTGTGAAGAAGAAGAAGCATAAAAGAAAGGGCAAGGCCAAATCGTCAAAGGCTTCTGGGAAGCCTAAGGACAAATCTCAGGATGTTTGCCTGTAGTGCGGCAAGCGGGGTCACTTGAAGCGTGACTGCCGCGAGTACAAGGCGCTCCAGAAGGAGATTAAAGCGGGCAAAACACCGGCTTCAGGTATGTTTGTTATTGAAATAAACATGACTACTTCTAGTTTTAAAAATTGGATTTTTGATTATGGTCATGGTACTCACATATGTACTGATGTACAGAATCTGCGGATTAGCAGGAGACTGGCCTCAGGGGAGATTGATCTACGCGTCGGAAATAGGGCACCAATCGCTGTTTTGGCCGTTGGTACTTTTGTTTTAGAACTGCCCTCGGGGCATGTACTTGAACTTAATGACTGTTATTATGTACCTAGTTTGACTAGGAATATTATTTCTGTATCTATGTTAACCCAATGTGGGTATACTTTTGTATTTCGGAACACTGGGTGTTACTTATATAAAAATGATGTAGAAATTTGCATTGCTGTTGCAAATAATGGTCTTTTTATTTTGAATATAAATCTATCTCCAACATATAATATAACAAACAAAAGGCTCAAAATGAGTAACAAAGATGAAACTTATATGTGGCACTGTCGTCTAGGACACATAAACAAGACTCGCATATCCACACTTTTGAAGAGTGGGTACTTGGACGGATTTGATCCAAATTCATATGACGTCTGCGGATCTTGCTTATTAGGCAAAATGCCTAAATCACCTTTTAGCGGTAAAGGTGAACGCGCCACTGAATTGTTAGCCATCGTTCATAGTGACGTATGTGGGCCCATGTCTAGCCAGGCTAGAGGTGGATATGAATACTTCGTAACCTTTACGGATGATGCATCACGTTATGGTTATGTGTATCTTATGAGACACAAGTGGAAAACTTTTGAGAAATTCAAAGAGTTTCAACACGAAGTTGAAAAACAGACCGGCAAGAGTATAAAGACATTACGGTCGGACCGTGGTGGTGAATACTTGAGCAATGAGTTTCTAGATTACCTGAAAGAATATGGTATTCTTTCACAGTGGACTCCTCCTGGAACACCGCAATTAAATGGTGTGTCTGAACGGAGAAACCAAACTTTGTTGGACATGGTTAGGTCTATGATGAGTCGTACTGAGCTACCTATTTCCTTTTGGGGATATGCATTAAACAATGCAATTCTTATTTTGAATAAGGTTCCGTCAAAGTCTGTACAACAGACACCATATGAGATATGGACAAGAAAGAAATTGGGTTTCTCATTCTTGAAGATTTGGGGATGCTAGGCATACGTCAAACGTTTGGAAGGTACCAAACTTGAGCCCAAATCGGATAAATGCCTATTCGTAGGATATCCTAGGGAAACCAAAGGATATTACTTCTATCACCCACGAAAGAACAAAGTATTTGTTGCTCTACATGCGGTTTTCCTTGAGAAGGAATTCCTAAATGCAGTGGTTAATGGAAGGAAAGTAGAACTCGATGAAAATCGGAGTGATACTGTTCCTGGCATAGAATCCTCAACGGAACAAGAACAGTCCATCCGGGATGAGACTGTACCACAATCTTCTATTACACAAGGACCGCGTAAGTCGGAGAGAGTCAGGAAACAACCTGAGAGGTATGGGTTTCTGATCTCACCTCATGTAGATATTAATCTCATAGAGGATAACGAACCAGCTACGTATGAGGAAGCGATACAAGATATCGATTCCGCTTTATGGCAAGAAGCCATGAAGTCTGAAATGGATTCCATGTACACCAACCAAGTTTGGACACTGGTTGATGTACCAGAAGACGTAAAGCCTATTGGATGCAAATGGGTCTTCAAGAAGAAGACCGGCATGGATGGCAACGTAAAAACGTACAAAGCTAGGCTTGTAGTGAAGAGGTATCGTCAACGACATGGTGTCGATTACGATGAAACTTTCTCACCCGTTGCCATGATTAAATCCATTCGGATAATGCTTGCAATTGCTGCATATTTCGATTACGAGATATGGCAGATGAACGTTAAAACCGCTTTCCTTAACGGAAACCTTTCGAAGGATGTTTATATGCAACAGCCTGACGGTTTTATCGTGCCCAGACTTGCAAACAAGGTTTGTAAGTTAAATCGGTCCATTTATGGACTGAAGCAAGCATCGCGGTCATGGAACCAACGTTTTGATGAGATCATAAGAGAATATGATTTCATTCAAAACAAAGATGATCATTATGTATACAAGAAGGTTAGTGGAAGAGCACTGACTTTTATTTTCCTTTATGTTGACGATGTATTGCTTATAGGCAATGACATTCCCATGCTAACGTCGGTGAAAGCTTGGCTTTCATTGAAATTCTCCATGAAAGATCTGTGAGAAGCAGCCTTTATTCTGGGAATAAAGATCTACCGGGATAGATCTAGAAAGCTGCTCGGACTCTCCCAGAGCACGTACATTGACAAAGTGTTGAAGAGATTCAAAATGGATCAGCCCAAGAGAGGACTGTTGCCAGTGTCACATGGCGTCTATCTATATAAGGACATGTGTCCTAAAACTCAAGATGAGAGAGACAACATGAGTCGGATACCGTTCGCCTTGGCAGTCGGATCGATCATGTATGCCATGATATGTACGCGACTTGATGTCTCCTATACTTTGAGCATGTGTAGTCGCTATCAGGCTGATCCAGGTGAAGGTCACTGGATGGCGGTTAAGAATATCCTAAAGTATCTTAGAAGAACTAATGATGCTTTCTTAATCTATGGAGATGGAGAACTTGAGGTAACTGGGTATACCGATGCAAGTTTCCAGACCGACAAAGACGACTGCAAGTCACAATTCGGGTACATATTTTGTTTGAATAACAGAGCAGTGAGCTGGAAATCTTCCAAGCAAGAGACTGTTGCCGATTCAACAACAAAAGCGGAGTACATTGCTGCAGCTGAAGCAGCAAAGGAAGCAGTTTGGATCCGAAAATTCCAAATTGGATTATGAGTAGTTCCGTTAGCAGCTGAGCCCGTTCCATTGTATTGTGACAATAACGGAGCTATAGCGCAGGCTAAGGAACCGCGATCTCATCAACGATCCAAACATGTTCTTCGACGTTTCCATCTGATTCATGAGATCATACATCGTGGCGAAGGTCGAGAAGGTCGAGAAGGTCGCATCAGATGACAACATGGCAGATCCGCTGCCGAAAGCTATTCCTCAGCATAAGTTTGAGCGACATGTACATAGTTCAGGTATTAGATGCTTGAGTGACTGGCTATAGGCCAAGTGGGAGATTGTTGGACAGTTATGACCCATAGCGTCACTGTTTGTAAAAGACATTGTGTTTTTGTACAAAATTAACTATGTAGTAATGAAATTGCCTTTTACCATTTTGTAATTTATTTACTTTCATATATAAATGGTAAAAGTCCATATGATTAGTTCCGGATTGAGATGATATGAGACAATATCAATCCATAAAGGTTTAATCATTAAATATCCCTAGTCGTAGTGTTATCGAGATTGGACATCGATAATGCGGAATAGACTAGTATTGCACTTGTGCGCGTTGTGAGGGCATAACAACATAGTTCTCATATATTTAAGTATAGGATACTTATGCAAGTGTTATAGGAGGTTGTGTTTTACCGATGGTACGGAAAATAGCTTCGCTCTGGATAGACCCCGCGGAATCCCATTGGTAGTATGTATATGTGTCTATGGGAGTCCGCTTCAGGGTAGGTGTATTTGGTCTTAAACTGAGACTTGCATCGCTAGTACTTGCAACAATGGGTTGGATGTGATGTCAAGACGGAAGTATCACTTCAGACATATGGAGATGATGATCACGCAGGGATTCAGAACTGGTTCTCTATTGTGTTGCAACCATCGGGATAATATGACAAGGTCATGATTATCCGATTCAAAGAGACTAGTTGCTTGATATCCGATATGTGCTTCGTACGGGGCATACACTATTCCAGCCCCAGGCCTGCACGTGACATCCGATACTAGATCGCAATACACAATACTACGGTATACTATGCCTGATAAAGATCGTATATTCCAATAAGAATATTTCTGGAGAATTGGGTAGGCATGGCGCTTTGCTAGAACCCAACCTTGTCTCGTAAATCGGTAAAAATATAGTACGAGGTACGTACGTGTTCGGATAGTCCGACGACCGTATTTGCTGCCAATATATCCAGGGATCTCTTGGGTCGCTTCCCGAAGATTCACCGATGACGTATGATTCGAGCTTAATTAATTTGGGATTAATTGCGGAGAGACTTTATCTTGGATAAAGTACTATTTGAAGAGAGAGAAAGATTAATTTGGAATTAATCATTAAAATAATATATTCGATATATTATTCGGAATTAGATTTCGATGCGGAATTAAAATTAGATTTTAATTCGGGCAAACGAGTTAATTTAGAATTAATTCGTTAGTGACGTGAATAGTAATTTTACTAGGCATAATTATTTAATTAAATTCGATTTAATTACGTCGCGACGGAAGTTCGTTAATTCGGAATTAGCGAACCTGAGCCAGAGAGTGTTTGCGGGCCCACTCGCATTCGGAATCGAGTGGGGCCCACATGTCACATCAACCATCACATCACTAGTCAACTAATTCACTTTAGCTTGATGTGTTTAGGTGAGTTGGCGATTGTGTGTGTTACACTCCAAAATCAAAGCATTGAAAGCTTGTGTGACTATTACCTAATACAACTTTTGGTATATGGTTTATAATTTTTTTTGAAACAAAGACACACAATCTTCATCTCTCCTCCATGACCAAAACCAGTGAAGAAAATTACTCTCCCCATTTTGCTTCTTCTTGACCGAAAATTGAGAGAAGAAAGTGCAGAATTTTTGTGGCAAAAATTCTCCTTGAGCTAGCACTCTTCAAGGGATCATACAAGGTGATTAGGGAAACCTATTCAAGAGCTTGGAAAGACAAAACAAATCTTGGAGCATTGTGGACTGCCTTGGCCGAATCTTGGACTGCTTGGAGAGGAAAAAGTTTGTTTTCTGACGCATCCAAAACCGATCGATGTAAGTGTGTTTTCGCCACTCTTCTTCGTTATTCATTCTCATTTCATTGTTCATTATGATCTTGGGACTAATCATAGAAACCAACAGGAAACTCTCTTGACTTTAAATGACTTTCTAGACAAAAGAATGACTTGTGAATATTGGAATTTCTAGATACTAAGAATGAACCCAAGACCCATTTTATATAGGCATGGAATGGTGTCTTTGAGGGCACCATTTGACTTGGGGTTTAACCCTCCTAAGGGTTATACTCATTCACTTATGCCTTTTGAAGCATAGAGACTCATCCTTCAAATTTAGAGGTCATGTCCCTTCATCCTTATGCTTTTCTGATATGGCACCACTTAAGGGATATGTCCCTCCCACTTATACTATAAATATTAGAGAATTTACAACTATCCCCCATAATTCTCTAATATTAATGCAGATACTTAAGAGAGTTTTCGTGAAATAAAACTGCATTGAAATAGATACCTTTCGCCTTGAACCTTTCCTATTGAATGACAATCAGATTTACTTGGCGAACCAGTGACCCATAGTCTTGAAATGTTCCGCCGTTGGTGTAAACCAAGACAATTGCCAACACACAGCTTCACTTTGACCGTTTCTCATTCTACAGTTGTGTTCATTTCGACCATGAACATTGGTCATGGATTCATCAAGTACTTTAGGGAATTCAGCCTTTGAAAACTCTCATGGAAGCGGCCTCACTTCTTACTTGAAATATGTGATATACTATAAAGAGGTAATTTGCCTTTACCCCTATTAGGATTCTTCTCTTAATATAGTGATCATTAAAAGCCTTAACTTATCATAACCTTGACAAAAAGCACTCTGCGTCATTACAGGACTGGGAAAGAGTATAAAACTCTACAGTGTTTGTTTTAAATTGCACAAAGTTTCATTTCCCCCTTTTGAACCTAGATCTTGGGATCTCCAGTCAGCTAATTTGGGTTTCCACAGTTATAATTCTTAATTTATAGGCTTCAAGCTCATTCACCTTGATTACTTCTCAACTTGTTCTATAGGTAAACCTTTAGTAAGTGGATCCGCTAGATTTTCCTTTGATTTGATATAATCTATCGAAATTATGTCACTTGAGAGCAGTTTTCGTATGGTATTATGTATGCGACGTATGTGTCGAGGCTTACCATTATACATTGTATTTTGGGCTCTCCCAATAGCCGATTGACTATCACAATGTATGTTTATCGCTGGCACTGGTTTTGACCAATTTGGAATATCCTCTAGGAAATTTCGAAGTCATTCTGATTCTTCCGCTGTTTTATCTAATGCTATGAACTCTGATTCCATAGTAGACCAAGAAATACACGTTTGCCTCGAGGAATTCCATGACACTATTGTACCACCAAGTGTGAAAAAAAATCCACTCTTAGATTCAGAATCCACTGTATCAGATATCAAGTTAGCATCACTGTATCCCTCTAGAATAGGAGGATATCTCGTATAATGCAGACCATATTTTGAAATTTCTCTCAGATACCTCAAAACTCTTACTATGGCTTTCCAGTGGTTATGTCCTAGATTACTCGTATATCTACTAAGCCTGTTTACAGCTTGAGCGATATCAAGTCGTGTGCAATTTGTGAGATACATCAGACTTCCGATGATTCTTGAATACTCTAATAGCGATACGCTTGAGCCAATATATTTCATTAGTGAGACTCTATAGATTCAGGCATATCCATCATGAAATCAAATTTCGTGTCCATAATTCACCCAACCGTAAATTATGACGAACATGGATAAAATCTCAGAACCATACAAGTCGAGGTCATTGCATACGTATAATCCCTCAGTCACAGGTATCCGAACTATTCCAGAGATATAGATATAAACGTCAAATCTCTATAGAAATAATCACGTCGATGTTTCTATTAGCAATCTCTTATTAACACTTAGAACTAATTTCTACAGTGTACCACGGGCCCATGAATTTAACAGATTTCTAATTCCATATTGAATACCTATGCTCTGTACACAGAACTGACATATACTTTCTTGATACACATAGGATATCCTGAGCATCAGTCCACACCCAACAGACAGCCGGAGGTCTGATCTAAATAGATCGGTGACATGACTGCCATCTAAGTGTGGAGGATAACTCATATATCCACAATGGTATCTCAAGTCAAAGAATCACTATGCTCACTCAACCCGAGAAGATTCTTATTGATAATTGTGTGCCATCTATTAAGAATCTTCAGTGAGTCGTTTAGTGTTTATCCGCTATAAACACCTACACGTTTATACGAGTCTCCAAGACTCATGGTACATTGAGAAATCATTGGAATCCAAGATTCCAATATACGATATGTACCCGTCTCAACAGGTTACTTTACTGACCAAGTAGTGTAAACATTGATCAAGAACTGTCTAAGAATGACAACGTCATGATACAACTCAATGTCAGTTGTGACGCTTTTACAACAGTATCATAACTAATCATTCTAAGGTCTGTTACATCTTTACCATGTATAAGAGGATGTTATATAATAGAAACTATTTATTTTATTCATAATAAAATATTAGATAAGTATTTACAGGGAAATACATAATAAAATTGGCGCTTTGAGCACCAACCCTAACGAATTATCCCACTTGCTCTAGTGCCAATATCGATTGTATCTAATACGCATCGACTCCACATGTTTATCAAATTACTTCAGAGGAATGTCCTTGGTAAGCGGGTCTGCTACATTATCTTCACTCGGTACCTTGCACACGACAATGTCACATCGTGACACAATCTCTCGAATGATATGGTACTTTCGTTCCACATGCTTCGACTTCAGATGCGCCCTTGGTTCCTTTGCTTACGCAATAGCTCCAGTATTATCACAGTTTAACATAATCGAATTCTCGATACTTGGGACTACTCTCAATTATGTGATAAAGTTCCTAACCCATTCAGCTTCCTTTGCAGCTTCAGAAGCTGTAATATATTCAGCCTCTGTGGTGGAATCAACTGTTGACCTTTGTTTGGAACTCTTCCAGCTAACTGTTCCTCCGTTAAGGGTAAATATGAATCCTGATGTAGACTTTCTATCATCAGGATCTGATTGGAAATCAAAATCTGTATGCCCATTAACTTGCAGTTTTTTTCCTCATATATAATAAACTTATCCTTAGTACCTTTAAGATACTTAAGGATATGTTTAATAGCCATCCAATGGTCATTTCTTGGATTGGACTGATACCTGCTGGTCACACTGACTGCGAAGTTGATATCAGGCCTAGTACATAACATGGCATACATGATGCTGCCTAAACATGAAGCATAAGGCTGATTAGACATCTAAATTTCTCATCTTCTGTTTGAGGACACATATTCTTTGAAAGATGTAAGCCATGTCTGAACGGTATGTTTGCTGTCTTACAGTTACCAAAATTATACAGTTCTAAGATCTTATATATGTACGTTGATTGGGATAACCCAATAAGCTTCATTTCTCTATCTCTATAGAGTTTTATGCCTAAAATATAAGAAGATTCACCCAGGTCATTCATGGAGAAATTCTTATAGAGATAAGCTTTGATGCCTTGCATCATCCCGATATCATTCCCAATGATAAGGATGTCATCAACATAGAGAATTAAAAATACCATTATACTCCCACTAGCCTTCTTATACACACATGATTCTTCTGAATTCTTGAGAAAACCAGAAAATTTGATTATCTCATCGAATCGAAGATTTCAATTTCGTGAAGCTTGTTTAAGTCCATAAATGGACTTCTTAAGCTTGCATACCATGCCCGAGTTCTCGCTGGATGCAAAACCTTCCAGCTGTTCCATATAGATTTCTTCATCAAGAAATCCATTTAGAAAAACCGTTTTGACATCCATTTTCAAAATCTCGTAATCATGGTATGCAGCAATAGACAACAAAATCCTTATAGACTTTAGCATCGCAACCGGTGAAAATTTTTTATCGTAGTCGACACTAGGTCACTGTGAGTAACCTTTAGCTACCAGTAAGGCCTTAAAGGTTTCAACCTTTCCGTCAGGCCCGCGGTTCCTTTTGTAAATCCATTTACAACTGATAGGAACAATTCCTTCAGGAAGCGAAACCAAGTTCCAAACTTGATTCTCATGCAATGAGTCTAACTCAGATTTCATGGCATCTAACCACTTCACGGAGTCGACGTCCAACATCGATTCTCTATAGGTAAAAGGGTCAGTCTCTTCAACTAAGAGAACATCGAGACTTTTTTCTTTTATCAAATACAAGCATTTATGAGGTCTAGATACCCTTTGTGACATACGGAGTGTGTGTGTGTTGAAGGTTCTTCATCTACTTGAACTTTAAGTTCCTTTGTTGGTTCATTGGTATCAGGTTGTACTTCATTAAGTTCAATCTGTCTATGATCACCACCTTCAAACAAAAATTATATCTCTATAAATTTTGCGAAGCGAGCTACGAACACATTTCGATGCTCGGTATCATAGAATAAATATCCTTTCGTATTTGAAGGATATCCAACAAACCTAAACTTCTGCCCACGAGGCAAAACATTATTCTGCTGAGCCATTCTGACGTATGTAGGACATCCCCAAATCTTAACATAACTAAGATTCGATTTCCTACCGGTCCATATCTCATACGGAGTCATATGAACAACTTTGGAAGAAATCTTGTTCAAAGGATGAACGGAAGTTAAACGAGCATAACCCCATAAGTAATAGGGAATTTTTGTATAACTCAACATCGATTGGACCATATCCAATAATGTCTTATTTCTCCTCTCTGACACTTCATTGTGCTACAGAGTGCCCATAGTAGTATATTGAGCAAGAATCTCATTCTCCTTTAAATAATCAGTGAACTATCTACTCATATATTCACCGCCTCGATCAGATCGTAGGCATTTAATATATTGACCAATCTATTTTTCTACTTCATTTCGGAATTCTTTGAACTTTTCAAAGGTTTCCGATTTATGTTTCATCAGATAAACATAACTGTACCGTGACAGATCATCGGTTAAGGTGATGAAGTATGAAAAACCACTGTGTGCAGTCTGACTCATAGGACCACATACATCAAAATGTACGAGTTCTAATAAGTCAGTGGCTCGGTGTCCAACACCCGAAAATGGGGCTTTGGCCATTTTACCCCGAATGCAAGATTCGCAAGTTGGATAAGGTTCAATGGTGCGATCATGTATCAAACCATTCCTAACCAACTGGGTTAGGCGTTTCACGCGTATATGACCCAACCTCATGTGCCAAAGTTTAGTATTATTTATATTAGATTGTTTACGTTAATTAATTCCAATATTATAGATATCTTGTGAGGTACGCAATATGTAATGACCATGCTCATTTGGACAACAAAAGATCTGAATATTATTTCTATCATATAAATACAAAGAGTGATTCTTAATATTTACATTATATCCTTCAGTATCTAATACAAAAAGTGACATAATATTCACCACACATCCTGGCATAAAAAAGAATTCATGCAACAAAAGTCTCCCATTGGGTAAGGGAATCTCGCATAAGCCTACTACAACCGCATCCAGAGAGTTGCCACTCCTGAATCGCAACTGCATCTCCCTAGATTTCAGCCGTCTACTTTCCGTCAACACCCGCAACAAATTGAAAATGTGAACAAGACAAACAGAATCTAAAATCCAACTAGATGTCATAGCTTCACAAGCCAATGAGATATCAATAATAGGAAAAATAAAAGTACTTGATGTCGATGCTCTTTCCCTCCTTATCTGTGCGAGGTAGTCTGGACAGTTTCTTTTCTAGTGCCGGACTTTCTGGCATTTGACTTCAGAAGCTCTCTTGGGCTTCGCTACCTTAGCCTCCGGAGGAACATTGAAACCTTTCTTCTTCTTTCCCTTTTTCTTCTTCCCATTCGACTTAGATTGGGAAGAAATGGAAAGTGAAGTGGGTTTCAGAAGGTGAGTCATAACTCCCTTATTTAAATCTTCCTCCACTGTGAGAAGCATCTTATGTAACTCACGATAAGAGCAATGAATCCCATTCATGTTGAAGTACATGACAAAATGGCGATATGACGCTAGCAGCGAACCAAGTATGACACTCTGTCCTAGAGTTTCATTGAGATGGAAGTCATTGCGCCTCAATTGCTCGATCAAATCGATCAAATGAAGCACATGTGGACTCACAGCCTGTCCCTCATCAAGTTTAGAATGAAACAAATCCCCATTGCAACTCTATGAACAATGACCTGTTCCTGGTTCATGAACGATTCACGAAGTAATGTCATCATGCTATAAGCATCATGCATTTCAAAGTATTTCTTCTTGATCTCAGAAGAAAGAGAACTAAGTAAGTATGATTTAACTCTTAAATTATCATCTTTCCATCTGCGGAAAGTCTCAACTTCTTCAGGCGATGCATCTGGAGATATAGCAAGCGGTAATGGACCTTCCAAAATATATCTCAGCTTCTCGGATCCTAGGATGATCCTCAAATCTATATCCCAGTCGGAAAAATTCTCAGCGCCCTTAAGCTTATTCGTATCAAGCATACGAGCAAATGGGTTGGCCATTGGTGGCGCTATCGCAAATCTATCAAATAGATAGCGAATAAACAATTAGTAGATTATACAGTTTCATATGATATCGTAAAGCATTAAATAGATCATGGATTTTTAATCTAAAAATGCCCCTCCCACTATTTCATGCATAAATGTAATCCCCAAACAGAATACAAAACATGCGATAATCAAATCATAACATAATAATGAATGGTGGACCCCATGAATATACTTCAGCTCACAGCTTTGGCACATTCTCGCCTACGTATATTCATTAGGTAGACAACTCATTGTCGATCACTCACCAGTGACTCTTGGGTTTTTGGTCATGGCGTTTCTCGTTGTGACAGCTTTGGCGCATTCACAAAGAAGAGTACCAAGGTAAAACTTGTTAATGATAAATTCAAGATACTTGTGTAACCCTGATAGCTTTGGCACGTTCAGGATTCCGCTTTCGCTTGAATTCACCTAATATCAAAATATATCTAGTACAGATAAATTCCTACCGGCCATATCCTCACAGCTTTGGCACATTCTCGGATATTGTCGTAGATAATTTATCCATAAGCGGTATTGACAAGACGGACCAAGTAATATGCATTATATACATATTAAATATAAAACTTTATTTTCAAATAGGGATTTTCCGTAAAAGATGCTTTTACTTTATTTAATCAAATTAAATGAACACATGCATGCTTAAAGTAAAGATTAAATAAAACATTGAATTTAAAGGCATATTCTTATCGAGTGTTCAGAATTAGACTCACTCTGATGCCATTTTGTTGGGGTTTTATAGGGGCAACGACCGGGTAACGCAGCAGAACGCGAAAATCAAAATTTTTCGATTTTAATAATTTTTCTTGGATCAATTAAATAAACTTATTTATTTAATTACCCAATACTTAAAAACTAAAATTTTTACCCAAGAAATCAAATTTCTTCTTTATTTCCGATTCCTCAATCTTTGTATTTGTTCATTTTGGTCCTCAAATAATCAAATACATTTTTAAGTGATTCTAAATCAATCCCAAAAAGATTTATACATGTCCAATACATCAAATTACAAATTGCAACACAAAATCTATATTTTTTTATAATTTCCGAACAGTCCAGTAATTTTCAGGTTTTGCAATTTGATCTATTTTTGTTCAAAACAAGTCAAGACCAAATCCAATCAATCCCAAATTTAATATACATCATATATACATCATAATACATCACATATAGGAAAATCCCCAAAATTAGATTAGGTTAAGAACCCTAATTTCTCAAATTACTCCAATTGATCAATTTACATTAAATTGAATAAATTCAACACTTTAATCAATTCTTTAACACACCAAGCAAATCTCACCACTTTAAATAAATTAAGAACAATTCTAGATTATGAATGAGTGGCCTTAAAACTCTAGAATAGCAACTTGATTGCTAATTAGTCATTAGAATGCTTAATAACCAATTATAAGCATGTTTTGTTCAAATACACATGCAACATCTTTACAACAAGTTTCCAATCAATTAATTTACATAATTAAAGAGTAGAGAAAATTCTAAGCAACACATCTTGAAGCTTAGAAATATGGAAACAATTTTCATGTTGAAGAAAATGAGAAAATACTTACAAAATAATTTTTCCTTAAGCTTTTCTTTTATCCTTCAAGCTTTTCACTCAAACTTTTTCCTTAAAAAATATTTGGTAACTTGTGTTAATGAAAGAAAATGAAACAAAAAATATTTTTTACCCCACACACACAACCGAAAATTGTAAATAAACAAATATCAAATATTTACTTTTTGTTTCAATTTCATTTGCTAAAGGTTACTTGATGTATATGATAACCTTTATCATAAAGTAAATCAACAAGTGAACCAACCAAATCATGCCATTTCTTAACCATAATCATGACAAAAGATATTTATAAAATAATTACTTTAATCATGTAACATTTAAATAATTAAATAATTAAATAAAATATCTTAAATATATGTATTATATTTACATTAAATATCTCAAATACATATATTAATGATATATGTCAAATATCATAATTTGATAATTAATTAATGTGTATTTAATAATTTCAAATATTAAATACAAATAAACATTAATTAGGAAATGACCATTAGGTCCCTTTGCATGTATTTTTTCGTTTAACTGTTAAACGACTTATAAATAATCAGTATTATTTATAAAAGTTGCCCTAGTACTCTACGAGTATATTTCATTAGTGAGACTCTCTAGATTCATGCATATCCATCATGAAATCAAATTTCGTGTCCATATTTCACTCATCCGTAAATTATGACGGACACAGATAAACTCTCTGAACCATACAGGTCGAGGTCATTGCATAAGTATAATCCCTCCGTCACAGGTATCCGGATTATTCCAGAGACATAGATATAAACGTCAAATCTCTATAGATATAATCACGTCGACGTTTCCATTAGGAGTCTCTTAATAACACTTAGAACTAATTTCTCCAGTGTATCAAAGGTCCATGAATTTAACAGATTGCTAATTCTATATTGAATACATATGCTATGTACACAGAACTGACAGATCCTTTCTTGATACACACATGACATCCTGAGCATCAGTCCACACCCAACGAACGGGCAGAGGTCTGATCTAAATAGATCGGTGACGTGACTGTCATCTAAGTGTGGGGGATAACTCATATATCTACAGTGGTATCTCAAGTCAAAGAATCACTATGCTCACTCAACCCGAGAAGATTTTTATTGACGTTGGTGTACCATGCATTAAGAATCTTCGGTGAGTCATTCAGTGTTTATCCGCTATAAACTCCTACACGTCTATACGAGTCCCCAAGACTCATGGTTTATTATGAAACCATTGGAATCCAAGATTCCAATATACAGATTAAGATCCAAGTTTACTCTGTGCTTTTTTCCACGATCGTTACCGGACTAGTTCAATTTGGAAAGAATAGGTCGATTTTTGGTTTATAAGCTAAGAGTATGTCAATTAAATCATCAGCCTTTCTTACAGTTAGGAAGATATTTCTTACTGGTTTTGAAATAAACCCATTTCTTTTGGCATCTTCAAGAAATACAAAAAGAAAATCGAAAAATCCATTAACATTAAACAACCCAATGGGTTTTTAGTGAATATTCAAGTTTGCCCATGACGCAACTGTGAATATTTCTTCCAACGTTCCTAGCCCACCTGGTAAAGTAATAAAAACATCAACATGATTGATCATTTCAGTGAGTCTTTCAGATATACCTGGGACAGTACATTCTTCTCCATTTGATTTTCCAATAATGTTGTTCTATGTTAAGGGTTTTGGAATGATCCCCAAAACCTGACTGCCACATTCTTGTATAGCCTTTGAAATACCCCCCATCAATCCAAGATTGCCACTGCCATATACTAAGTGCATGTTTCTGTTTACCATAACTCTACCCAATTCTCTCGCAGCCTCAACAAGTTCTGGTTTAGTTCCAGAGCTAGTTCCATAAAACACACAGATATAAGTGACTCGTCGTCTTAAATTTGTCTCTATTTATGATATCTCTCTTAGCTAGATGTATTGAAGAGAGAGAAGTGACGAGCTGAATTTATAGATCCTGAAAAAATGGTGAGTGATAAATGCACTAGTACCTACAAATGACAATTGTCAGGAAATTAGATTGAGAAAGTCAAAAAGTTTAGATACTATCGACAAAAGTAAAGTAAATAAAAACAGTAATAAATTAAAATAATATGTACCAGTAGTTGTGATTGTGGCCCACATCTTCCTTTGGTTTTATGTCCTGTAACGGCTTGAACGTTCTCTATGGGTTAGGGATAGGCTTCCGATCTATTTTTCTTATAAATTGGCAAACATGGTTTTTTAAAGTCAGATTCCCAAGACTGTATTGTTGTCTTTCGTTTTGAAATTGTGTATGTAACTTGCGAATTTCACGATGAACATATCCACTAGAATGCATCTCAAGAGTCAATGATATATCATCTAAAGACTCCTTACTTAAGACATCTCTAATGAATTGGATTTTATCTTCGCGATTATCAGACACCATTCCTAAAGAACGACAACGAGTGTTGCACGTGCAGCGTGCATATTTATAACAAACACATAATTATTTAGCTCTTCATTTTTTAACTTAGGCGTTTTTCCCTAAACCATACATGTAAGAAATGAAAGAGTCAGATGCCTCACCTGCCAAGCGAACTTTTGCTTCAATTACCCAAAAAATATCACTAAGAATACCATGAATCATAAGAAGCCTCATTCTTTCTGTGCGTGCTTTGTAAATTTTTGTCAGAGCATTTTGGGAAGAGAATGAAAATATTTGCGGAGTTTTGCGAGAGTTTCTTCTGTTCTTTAGTTATAGTGTATCAGTAATTTTAGAAGACTGAAATAACTAACTTTGTGTCACGGAGTACCGTTATCCACTGCTAAACTGGGGTGTGAAAAAAGAAAAGACAAAAAATGCTGCAAAACTAAGAAAAATGTAAATTATAAAAATATTAAACAGAAAAGAAAAAAAGTACATTAATCACGGTATACTGGGGTTGAAAGGAGAAGAAACTCTTGAAAATTTGAACACTCCAAAAATAGTTTCAGACGTTGTCCATTCACTTTAAATACATCACCATCCCTATGATTCTCAATGTCAATAGCCCTGTATGGATAAACGTGTTTCATAATGAATTGACCACACCATTTGTATTTCAATTTTCTAGGAAATAAATAAAGACGAGAATTATAAAGAAAAACCTTTTGACCAACTTCAAATACTTTTCGTGAAATTGACTATTATGAAAGGCCTTAATTTTAGCTTTAAGAATTTTCGTATTCTCATATGAATCATTCATTAACTCTTCAAGTTTATTTAATTGCAATTTATGTTTGTGACTGGAATTTTCAAGGTTTGAATTGAATCTTTTAATAGTCTCATATGCTTTATGCTCAAGTTCTACAGGAAAATGACAAGGTTTTCCATAAGCTAGACGATAGGGTAACATTCCCAAAGACGTTTTGAAAGTTGTTTGGTATGCCCAAAGTGCATCAGTTAGTCGAAGAGACCAATCTTTGCGATTTAGGATAACCTTTTTTTCTAAAATTTGTTTAATTTCCTTATTCGCTAAATCAACTTGATCATTCGTCTGAGGGTGATAGGAGGTGGAAACTTTGTGTGTGACTCCATACATTTTCATTAAGGACTCAAATGGTTTGTTACAAAAGTGTTTACTTTCATCACTTATAATGACCCTAGGAATTCCAAATCGACTTAAAATATTTTTTGATCACTGTTGTGTGATCATTGTTCCGACAAGGAATCGGCTCGACCTATTTTGAGACATAATCGACTGCAACTAAAATATATAAGAATCCAAATGATGGTGGAAATGGGCCCATGAAATCTATCCCCCAACAATCAAAGATTTCGATGACAATGATGAGATTTAAAGGCATAATGTTTCTTTTTGAAATGGATCCTAACTTTTGACAGTTTTCGTAAGTTTTGCAGAAAACGTGTGTATCTTTAAAAATAGTGGGCCAATAAAATCTACACTGCAAGATTTTTACAGCGATTTTCATAGATAAAAAATGACCTCCACATGCTTCTGAATGACAAAACTGAATAACACCACTTATCTCTCTGTCTGGTATGCAATGTCTGAAAATCTGATTAGGGCAACACTTAAACAGATATGGATCATCCCAATAGAATCTTTTGACTTTAGTCAAAAATTTTCCTTCTGTCTTGCTGGCTCCAGTCTGGAGGTATCTTTCCTGTTGCAAGAAAATTGACAATATTAGCATACCAAGGCATTGTGTTTACAGAGAATAAAAACTCATCGGGAAATGAGTCATTGATGGGAGTTGTATCAATTAGTGACTCGTTTGTGAGTCTCTATAAATTATCTGCAACCACGTTTTCTACCTCTTTCTTGTCGTTGATTGTGAGATTGAATTCTTGAAGCAACAAAATCTATTGTATTAATATTGACTTTAAATCATGTTTAGACATCAAATTTCTAACAGTAGCGTGATCAGAATAGACAATGGTTGTGTTGGGGATTTATCAGGGCGGCGCAGCTGAAGAAGCACTGTTCGGGTGAAATCGTAGTTTAAAATTTTTAAAATTACAAATAAATTATTCAATATCCAATATTAATAATTTATTTATATTTCATCTAAACTTATTTATTCGATATCATATAACGACATAAATAATATAAAAACTCCGCGAAACTTTTACGAAAATATTTTTCCGTAAAATAGTATAAAACGCATTTCTGGCTGAACCGACAGACCAATGCACATGTGGACTGCCCAGGTCAGCCCCAAAAATATTTGGACAGTTCGTGGGCTGCCCGAATAGTGACCAGTTCACTATTTGGACAGCTGTTACTCGGTAACGCCGTTTTTCACCGTTTTCGCGTATTTTCACTTCGAAATAATTTCCGGTAATTATTTTTCTTGGACAATTAAAATAAAATTATTTATTTTTATTACCCAATACTTAAAAACTGAAATTTTACTTAAGAAATCATATTTCTTGAAACTTACCGTTTGACTCCTAAACTTTACATTTTGTTCATTTTAGTCCTCAAATTGTCAAACACAATTTTGGATGATTCCAAATCAGTTCTAAAATTATTTTCAACATGTCCAACATATCAAAATACAAATTGCAACAAAAGCTCCACTAAATTCCAAAATTACCGAGAAGCCCAAAGGTTTCCAAATTTTGCAATTTAGTCCAATCTTGTTCAAACAAGTCAAGATCAATTCCAATCAATCTCAAATTTAATATGTATCATATACACACCATAATATATCACATATATGAAAATTCCCAAAATTGAAATAGGTTAAGAACCCTAATTTCTCAAATTACTCCAATTGATCAATTTACACTAAATTGAATAAATTCAACACTTTAATCAATTATTTAACAGACCAAACAAGTCTCACCACTTTGAAATAAGTCAAGAACAATTCTAGGTCATAAATAAGTGGCCTTAAAACTCTAGAATGACAACTTGATTACTAATTAATCAAAAGAATGCTTAATAACCAATTATAAGCATACTTTGTTAATAAACATGCAAACATCTTTCCAACAAGTCTCAAACCAATTTAATTACATACTTAAAGAGTAGAGAAAATTCTAAGCAACACATATTGAAGCTTAGAAACACGCAAATATTTTTCTAGTTGAAGAAAGTTGGAAAATACTTACAAAATCAAAATTTCCATAAGCTTTTTCCTTTGTTCTTCAAGCTTTTTCTCTCAAACTTTACTTGTAAGTTTATTTGGTAACTTGTGTTCTCTCAAGAAAATGAAACAAAAAATCCTTATATACTTTCCCATAATTGGCGTGAAGGAGAGAAAGAAAAATATAATATTTAATTTCAATTTCATTTCAATTTCATTTATTAGTTACTTGTTCTAAATGACAACATTTACCATAAAGTAATTAAACAAGCGTTACCAATCAAATGGTGTCATTTCCTAACATTAATCATGGTAAAAGATATTTATAAAATAATTACTTTAATTATTTAACATTTAAATAATTAAATACAAATATCTTAAATATATGTATTATATTTACATTAAATATCTCAAATACATATATTAATGATATATGTCAAATATCTCAATTTGACATATAATTAATGTGTATTTAATAATATCAAATATTAAATACAAATACACATTAATAGGAAATGACCATTAGGTCCATTTGCATGTATTTTTCGTTTAACGGTTAAACGATTTATAAATAATCAGTATTATTCATAAAAGTTGCCCTAGTACTCTACGAGTATATTTCATTAGTGAGACTCTCTATATTCAGGCATATCCGTCACGAAATCCAACTTCATGTCCATAATTTACCCACCCGTAAATTATGACGACCATAGATAAACTCACTGAATCATACAGGTCGAGGTCATTGCATACGTATAATCCCTCCGTCACAAGTATCCGGATTATCCCAGAGATATAGATATAAACGTCAAATCTCTATAGGTATAATCGTTTCGACGTATTTATTAGCAATCTTCTAAATAACATTCGGAACTTACTTTCGAAGTATACCACGGCCTTGGATTTAACAGATTGCTAATCATATAATAGACACCTATGCCGTGTACACAGGACTGACGGATCCTATCTTGATACACACACGATATCATGAGCATGAGTCCATACCCAACGAACAGGCGGAGGTCAAATCTTAATAGATCGGTGACGTGACTGCCATCTAAGTGTGGATGATACCTCATATATCCACAGTGGTATCTCAAGTCAAAGAATCACTATGCTACTCAACCCGAGAAGATTCCTATTGATGTTGGTGCACAATCTGTTAGGTAATCTTCGGTGAGTCATTTAGTGTTTATCAAATAAACACCTACACGTCTATACGAGTCTCCCGAGACTCATGGTTCATTGGGATAAACCATCGGACCAAGTCCGATATACGACATGTACTGGTCTCAGTGGAGTTTACTAACCGACCCGTGTCAGTAAATCTTGATCAGGAACTTAATTTGATAATATATATCTAGTAGTGACACTTCCCAATGTCAATTACAAGCTACGTTGTAATTACGCACTACGTTATATATTATCGGGTCTTTGTCTAATATATATATCACTAAACATGATTTAGCTTCAATCTAATGAATTAGATCAAATATATATTATAAAAGACAATAAGTGAAACCATAATTAAGTAATATTATAGAAAATGATATTGCTCGTATTCATGAATCGGACATAAATATGATCCGGATTGGCGCTCCGAGCACCAACCCTAACAGGTTGAAGAACCAATGAAATATGATCGAAATTTATCCAATGCAAATATTACAGCAAGTAGTTCTTTTTCTGTGGTAGTGTAATTCATTTGTGCATTGTTTAAAGTTCTACTTGCGTAATTTATTACATGCGGCTTACCTTCATTTCTCTGTCCTAGCACTGCACCAACTGTATAATCACTAGCATCACACATTAGCTCAAAAGGCAAGGACCAATCAGGGTATGGTAAAATTGTTGAGAAGCGGCCGCGAGTGCGCATCGGAAAATAAAAATTATTATGCCGCTTTCCATTTGCCCAAGACCCATTTGTTTTTATTATTCTACAAGCCTATGCATGTTACTATATATTATAAGCATAAAACTCATAAAACATGCAAAGAACATAAACCTAAACATGTTAACTATCATAAGAACTCTAAATTGCACCGTAGACTCCTCTAGTCCTCCCTCCAATCTACAAGTTTTTCTCGAACTCAGCAAGCTCTTCCACGTTCCAAAGAGCCACCCAAGTGTGTGGCCTCCAAAGATGCACACACTAAAGCCAAAACTCAACAGCAAGACTACGCCTTGAGTGCACTGGTATTTTGCCCTTGGTGCTAGCCTAGGCAAATAACTCAAAACTTTTAACTCGAGGTTCCTCTAGTCAATTACACTTAAGAATCCTCAAAATCAGTGGCTTACTCTTAAACTTTAGAGTTGCTCACTTATATAAACCCAAGATTTGAAAGGTTTGGTGTAAAAATTTGTGAAGAATTCTTTGGGTTTATATAGTGCTCCAAAGACAACATAATTAATTAAGAATCTGATGTGGGATAAAAGCTAATTTAATCTTAGCCATTGGATCTTAATTTAGTGGTTTAATGAGATTATAGAACCCTAATAAGAGTTTGGGCCGAATTGGAATTCAAAACAAATAATAGAATTTTTTTTTCCTATTCACGTGAATATTAATTTTTTTTTAATTCTAATTCCCGAAGTGCCCACATCGTCATTCACCAATCCCTAAGCCATTATGGAACCTCATACATGATCTGTTCAATAATTAAACACATTGAACCATTTATGAACAATTCCTACAGCAATCATATATGCTGTTATATTTGTATTGTGCACGGTTAACCATTGATTTCGACTTTATTATGTGTGACCTTTTGGGTTCCCCTTAAGTTGGACATGAAATGAATCGTGATAATTTAATCAAACATAAATTATCCTCTGATCAGATGGTCGTTTGATTTCAATGACCAAGGTTGACATCTAGCAACATGCCAAGGCCCCCAAATGAGAAGGAAAGATATATATACCCATTCTGTATGCGATTTACATATGATACGGTCCTTCGCCTCACTGTATCCCCACCTATTGACCTAGGGTACGAAAAGTGTCTACCTATATGGTCAGAGGTATGATGTTGATAGTGTCATGAATTGTGCTAACCCAAGAATATCACATGATTCTTCCGCTATGGCCACAGTCTCAAGCACTGATCACACATATCAACCCGCGAACTGGAATACTATTGTTATAAGAAAATATTATCCGAGTGTTGGTTCTTATTAAGGTCCCAAGATCATAAACAAGCATGAAATATGTGCGAATACAAATCAACAAAGTTGCGGAATACTCACATCGATCGGTTGAGCGACGAGGAGACGAACAAAAATCTGATTTTCTCCTCTTCACTGGTTCGGCAGTGGCAGTTTTCCATCTCCACGATTTCGGCTTTTGAGGTCCTTGAACAAGCTCCAAGCTTCGTCAAACGACTCCCGACTCATTGGTGGACTTCCCTATCACCTTCGCATGTCTCTCGGAGTGCTAGCTCTCTTGATTTTTGCCACAAAAAATCCACACTCAAGCTTCCCTCATTCACGGTTTTTGGAAAACCAGAAACCGGAAAATACACAGCCCTCTGGGCGTGAGATGTAGAGAGAAAAGAGAGAAGAGAGAGATGAAAAATGTGTAATTATTTTGGTAAAATGAATTTCTAAAAAACATATACCCATTTTGCTTTCCAAAAGTCAAAGTAATTAAAAATAATAAATTTCATTCAAGCTTTTAAAAGGCTTTCAACAACTCCCATCATTTAATCACATCAATCAATCAAGTGTCACATCACTCAAAGTGACAAGATTTGACGCTTGATGTGACGCTAGATGCGACTAGCGATTTGACGCTTGATTTGACTTGCGTGCCGCACTCGAATTCGAAATGTGAATGCGCTCGCAAAGAATCTCGGGCTCAGGTTCGCTAATTCCAAATTAATGAATTTTCCGTTGCGTCGTAATTAAATGATTACGCCTAGCGAAGTCACTATTCACGTCGTTAACGAATTAATTCTAAATTAATTCGTTTGCCCGAATTAAAATCTAATTTTAATTCCGCGTTGAAATCCAATTTCGTTTAATATATCAAATATATTAATTAATCGATTAATTCCAAATTAATCGTTATCTCTCTTTTAATGATATTTTATTGTGGGGACACAGAAACTGGGTGACGCATGCTGTCCTAGGCTCGCGGCCTAGTTGGGAGTACGGAGTAGCTCGCGAGGGACTAAACCGGAGAATAATAGAGTCGCCACCCGGTGTGAACCGGGAAAATGAGATTTAAGGCCGCACTCACTCCTCGCAAGGGAAGACCTCAAACCGTTGGGTTCAGAATGGTCCCTTACTTATGTCACTTGTAATGAAAGGATTTATGTAATAATTTAATCAAGCTTAAGTAACACTTATTTCCAAGAGTATCATGCTTCTAAATTCACATGTACAAAATAAAACTTACACCTAAATTTACATATATTTCACATCTAAGATTGCATGCTTGAAAGTACATCAAAGTAGCAACGAACATACAACTTCATTGGCATATTATATTCACGAAAACACAAGCACACATACTAACCACACAAGCACACATGTGAGCACTTTTCCAAGTGGTACGTGGAATTGTATCCCAAGTACAGACCGTACTACCGTCCATTCGGAATCGGCTACGGAATTTATGTCTGGGTTTCCATCCGATATACCACAAGAAATAATACTCAAATGTTATCATGACATAGGTATATGAATTGTAATATGTTGAGCCAAGACTAAGGTAAATGATGCAACCAATGGAATAAACATGCTTTTCATTATGATGCATACAAAGATAAGAATAACCATGTGGGATTTCATGATACATGCATGAATGGTGTAGCTGGCCTTACGTACGGGCTGAGACTAATAGGTGGCGTTTAGGGCACGGTTTCAAGCAGTGGATAGGTGACTAAACTGGGCAGTGAGAGGCGTAGAACTGGGCAGTGAGGGGTGTGTTGCTGATTGCGTGTGGCAGTGTGGTCAATTCGTGTGAGTTGTCTAGGCTATGTGGCGCTGATTATGCTTGGTGAAGTGGTGTGGCGTTGAAGGTTTGTGGAGTGTAGAGGCTAGGACGTGAGGTGAGGCAGCTGTTGAGGGGTTGAAGCGGTGAGGTTCTTTATGAGGGCAGTGAGGGATGATGTTAGGGTGGCCGATAGTTGATGAGGGGTTTTACGTGAGAGTTGAGCTGCTGTGAAGGGGCTTATTTACCGTGAAGTCTAGAGGCTGTTTGCATGTATTCGGCGTGAAGGATGGGTGCAGTTTGACGTGAATGGCTTAAGGACGTGAGGGTTACGTGTTGATGCAAGAGAGCTACTTATGGTTTTTTGTGTGGTGCGTGGCTGAAGGAGTGGTTAGCGTGAAGGCAGGGGACTTTGTGCGTGTGCGCTAAGGGGCTTCAATGTGTGATGGGCTGAGAGTATGGGTACACCAATGACAATAGGTCGAGCCAAGACATGGATAAACGATGCAATCAATAGATGAAAGACACGGCAAATATCGTGGTAAAGGTAGCCTTTTAGGCTTTTCTTCCTAAACGGAGAACCTTTTAATCCAACACAATAAGCCCATGCGCCTTTCGTTATAATGCATACAAAGATAAAGATAACTATATCAAACTTAGTATGTCCGATTGAACATATCTTACATCCAACCGAACACACATCAACCGGCGCGGCAAAGCATCGTGGTAAAGGATTTTAACCCCTCCAAATAGGGGACCTTTAATCCGACTTACTAAGCCCATGCGTTCGATTGTATCATGCATACAAAAATAAAGACAATCACATCAAACTTAGTATGCCCGATTGAACATATCTTATATCCAACCAAACACACATCAACCGGCGCGGCAAAGCATCGTGGTAAAGGTTTTTAACCCCTCCAAATAGGGGACCTTTAATCCGACTTACTAAGCCCATGCGCTCGATTGTATCATACATACAAAAATAAAGATAATCACATCAAACTTAGTATGCCCGATTGAACATATCTTATATCCAACCGAACACACATCAACCGGCGCGGCAAAGCATCGTGGTCAAGGATTTTAACCCCTCCAAATAAGGGACCTTTAATCCAACTTACTAAGCCCATGCTCTCGATTGTATCATATATAAAAAAATAAAGACAATCACATCAAACTTAGTATGCCCGATTGAACATATCTTATATCCAACCGAACACACATCAACCGGCGCGACAAAGCATCGTAGTAAAGGATTTTAACCCCTCCAAATAGGGGACCTTTAATCCGACTTACTAAGCCCATGCACTCGATTGTATCATGCATACAAATAACGTGCAGAATTCAAATGACGAAAAATAAATAAATCAAAGCAATATAAAACAAAAGAAAGTGCCGTTTACTCAATCGGTACGTGGAGTTGTATCCCGAGTACAGATCATACTACCGTCCATTCGGAATCGGCTATGAAATTTATGTCCGGGTTTCCATCCGATATACCGCGAGAGTTGACACATTTTTGGGGTTGTTTGCTCACTGTTTTAGGGTTATTTCTTCACGTTGATTTAGTGACTTTGGGGGCAGTTTAGGGGTTCTGGTTTCACGTTGGTTGAGGGTTTATTTTTTGTTTTGTTTTGTTGGTCAGTGAGGGTGCGTTTGTGGCTTTATTTGCTCATGGTTTAGGGGGCTTTGGTCGGTTGGTGGCTTTGAGTGAGGGTTAGGTGTCGGTCAGGGGGGTGGACTTTGGTGTCTGCTGTGCGCATTGGTTTTGGGCGTTATTTGTGTAGGGTAATGGATAGGGGCATGGAAATTGTGTGAGAGGCGTTGGTGAGCTTTGGTTTAACGTGAGGAGCTTGTGTTTGTGAAGGCTATGGCTTGAGGCGTGAGTTTGTTTCATGAGAGGCCTGTGGCTACGTGTATGTTTCAGTCGGTGGTTGAAAGTCTTGTGCGTGAAGATTGGCTGGGCTGGCGAGTGGGTGATGGTGTTGAAGGGCGTTGAAGGAGCAGGCTGTGTGTGAATTTGAGGGGGCTATGGGGCTGTTCGTGCGCTGAAGGTCTGCAGGGCGTGAGGGCTGTAGGGTGTAATAGGCTGCTGCGCTGCTGAGTCTTTTAGGTTTTTGGTGAGTGCTGTGTGGCTTTTGTTTATTTTTTGTGAGAGTGTCTCATGCACAGTGAGGATATGGAAGCCAAGCTTTAGGGTTTATTTGTTTTTAGTTTATTGTTTGTGCCGTGAGGGTGAAGTAGTTGAGGGAGGAATAAGGTTGCAATTTTGTGTTATATTTATAGTGAGAGGGTAGGGTTAGGGTTTGCATGGATTTAAGGAAATAAAATCAATTAATTAGTGAGGGATTTACTTAATTTATTTTAGGCAATAATATTTATATTTTAGGTGGGAATTTCTTTTAAATTGGTGAGTGATTTATTAAATTATGAATGAATTTATTTTGATTTGATTTTAATTTGGAAGTGAATTATTTAATTTAAATTTAAATTTAATTTGTTTTATTTAATTTGTATTGGAATTAATTTAATTGGATTTAATTTGTGAATTTAATTTGATTAAGATTTAATTTAATTACGTTTTAATTTAATTCAATTGTATTTTAGTTTAGTTTTAATTCAATTGTATTTTAGTTTAATTTTAATTCCATTGTATGTAATTAGCTTTAATTAAATTTAATTTCACTTTAATTCGTTTTAATTAAATTTGGTTTAATTTCATTTCAATTTAATTAGTTATTAAATTTTCAATGTTAATTAAATTAATTGGTTTCGTTTTAACTTTAATTTAATTCAATTGGTTTTAATTAAAATTTGTGACATGTGTTTTAAATGTTTTAATTATTTTTAATTTGTGACATGTGTTTTAACACGGAGGTCCAACAAGCGAACCCGAAGTTAATCCAGCGAATAAGAACTAACAAAATGCTGATTCCCTTCCGACGATCGTTTCCCGCAACTTCCTCGACTAAAAAAGTAGTGCCTCCAACTGAGACTCATTATCGGGTTTCACATGCAAAAATACAATGCCTACAGTCGCCCCCACTTTGATGGGACTTGTGCAGTGTGTGACTTTGAACAATCCTATCAAAGTTATGCAATGCATTTTTACTTACCTGGCTCGCCAGTTGTCACCTGACTTGTCTGCTGCTCCGCCGAGCTGATGATGCAGTGGACCTCGATCCTGGGACGCATCCCAAAAACTGCAACCGACAACGGGGGCCTCGACCCTGGAACGCATCCCAATACCGCTGACAAAATGGGCCTCGGCCCGGGGACGCATCCCCAAACTGATGCAGTGGGTCCACGACCCTGGGACGCATCCCAATAACTGCAACCAACAACGGGGGCCTCGACCTTGGGACGCATCCCAATACCCCTGGTAAAATGGGCCTCGGCCCGGGGACGCATCCCCAAAATATGATGCAGTAGGTCCACGACCCTGGGACGTATCCCGATAACTGCAACCGACAACGGGGGCCTCGGCCCTGGGACGCATCCCAATACCGCTGACAAAATGGGCCTCGGCCCGGGGACGCATCCCCAAACTGATGCAGTAGGTTTACAACCCTGGGATGCATCCCCAAAAATGCTGATAAAATATGGGCCTCAACTCTGGGACGCATCCCCAAAACTGCCAATATGATGAAGTGGGCCTCAACCCTGGACGCATCCCCAAAACTGCTGATACTGTTGCGGGCCTCGACCCTGGGACTCATCCTCAAAAGTGATACTGATGATGACGTAGGCCTCGGCCCTGGAGTGCCATACCAAGCATGACTGATTCTGATAAGGATGTGGGCCCTGCCCCCAGAGTGCCATACTCGGCAAGACTAGTATTGATAAAGATGTGGTCCTCAACCCCTAGAGTGCCATACCCGGCAAGACTGGTTCTGATAAAGATATGGGCCTCGCCCCCGAACTGTTACTGATATGGGCCTCGCCCCCAAAACTGATACTGATATGGGCCTAGCCCCATACTGATACTGATATGGGCCTCGCCCCCATGCTGATACTGATGTGGGCCTCGCCCCAAACTGATACTGATATGGACCTCGTCCCAAACTGATACTGATATGGACCTCGTCCCAAATTGATACGGAAATGGGCCTCGTCCCCAGAGTGCCATACTCGACTAGACTAATAATGATAATGTGGGCTTCGCCCCAAGAGTGCCATACCCAGCAAGACTGATGCTAATGCTAATGTGTCATTTCAACATATTAAATTGCCTCATGAGATAATCCTGATAGCTAGACATATTCTCGTCCTCAACGACTGCTTTCGCATCGAAACCTAAGAACCTTCAAAGTACTTGATACACTCAACTCCGATCCTCTGAATAGGTGATCTGAACTAGACTCCTAGTGTGTGTGCGCCAAGGCTCTTTCGCAGCTTATTCCTTAAGTGAGCCAACTCGATGATTTCGTTTCAGAGAATCAGATCGGTGGGTCTAACCAATCTAGATGTCTCGATCACACTCTGTGATTACTTCGTCATACTTAACATGATATGATCTTCTTCTTTTTTTTTCTTTCGTCTCTTTCTTTACATTCTTTTTTTTTTGACACACCTACCCTTTAAGGTAGCATTTCTCCTCATGGTGGTCCTAATACTCGCCCATGGGTAGCTTCACGCTTATCGGTTATAGGCGGTCTATTTTTTCTTTTCTTTTCAGAGACTTTCTTTGTTCCCAACCATATCATATATCGTAGCATAAGTAAACCAGGGTGGACATCCAGGCAAACGGTCATTCACCGATCCATCATCCCTTCGGCTAGTCATCTTGCCAACCACTCAGGTTTCCACTGTTGAGATCCTGTAATCAAGTGCTCGCGAGTCCAGCTGAGATCAATCCATTCAGAATATCGGACGAGAGCACGTCTCGCACTTATCGTTTCTAAAGCTTCTCCCTACAGCAAACAATGCCATCACCGGACATATGTCTAACTATCAAAGATTTCTCTCTCTCAAATTTTTTTTTTCACTCATTCCACAGAATTCTTCCGTCATCTTCTGATAATATGGGCTTCACCCCCTGAGATCCATTCCCAAAACTCAAACTCATGTGGGCCTCAACCCTGGGATTACTCCTCAATACCAACATCAATGTGGGCCTCAACCCTCAAATTAATACCTGAATCTAACACCAATGCTGGCCTTAACCCTCAGATTATTACCCAAATCCGATACTGTGCTTTCGCTGTTTCTGAATGGCTTGTCTTTGTCGCTTTCTCTTTTCTTCTTCAAAACCTGTGAACACAAAACAAAACAAACACAAAAGGAATGCGAAATGGGTTACGTGTATGCATGCATGCATGTGTTTCTTATCCCGTTGGGTTAGGTCTTCCGCCAATTCCCTTGGTGACTGCTCGGTCTTTTCTTCCTCAAGTAAAGTACTGTTTCAATCTGTCCACGTCGATCGGCTCGGTGAACTCATTCTCCTCTAAATCTGATAGTTTCACTGTCCCGTTTCCCATTGCTGAATGGCCATCCTGTCTTTTCTGCTTGCTTCTTCCAAAAATTCACCGGGTTCGAAATATCGCTGAGTATCATAGTACCAAGGTTGAATACTTTTGTCAAATATACTCATGTTGCAGAGACTCAGGCAAGTTAACGAAATGAACATCTTTATTATCATTAAGAAAAGGTTCGAACAATTAAACAAAATCAATGTCTCTATTAATGAATACTGGATCACAACTGAATAAGATCTGGGAGACAAACATCTCCATAAATTGCAACTTTTTTTCCCTTGCTTTCTTATTTCCTTCAACCATCAATTTCTCCAGGTACAGTAGTTCTTCTTCCCATTCACTTTTCCTTTTGCAACCCCCGTCTCATCACTGTCTGAGAGGTTTTCCCAAAGATCCTCCATTTGCTTTATTTCACTTTTACCACTGTTGCCTCGTATCCCCGTGCAAGAAGTTTGGTAGTTGTGGGTTGGGAAGACAAGATTGTCGGGTAGGCCGGAGTCAATAATGTGGGTAGGTGGAGGTTTTTTGTGTATGTTGGCTTGTTCTTTTTCCGGGTTGGGTATTTTATGGGCATCAATGAGGTTTTGGATTTCATGCCTAAGGCAGATGCAGTTATTAGTTTCATGGCCCCTTTCTTGGTGGAAGTAACAATACTGATTTAGGTTGAGGTACGGTGGCACAGGGTTAGGAAGTGGTCTAGGTTTTAAGGGTTTTAGAAGTCCTTGCATCTTCAGTTTCTTAAACACCTTTGACAAAGGTCTACCAAGATTGGAGAATCGTCTGTTTCTGATAGAGGTGATATCGAAAGGAGGGAGTTTGGTCTCCGAAGGTTCCCCAATGGTCTTTCCATTCTGATTGTTCATCTCTCTGTTATCGGCTATATAGAGTGCGGTCAAACTGGCCACAACATTAGTCAGAGCTTGCAATATCTCAATAATTCCTGTTATTTTGGTCTCCAATTGATCTAGGCGGGATCCCTCGTTGGCTGACTCATTCATATTGGCTGATGGTCTTCTGACAAGTCTTCCCCCAACCCAACGGGTATCTATGATGGCTTTTAACACAAAGGGGGTTAGCATGATGCGTGTATGCATGAGTGCATGTCATGTATGCGATGTATGGAATAAATAAGCTTATAAAATAATTTTCACTAATTGGCCCATTATCATTTTAAAGTGTTCAATCTTATTATTGCGCGGTGCAAACTTGTCCCAGTTGAAATGGCCCAACAGGTTTACACTTCGCGATAACATAACCAAATAACTTCAGATGATAAAAGGCCAATACATAAAATGGCCCATCGGAATTTTAGAAGCCTTTGGCCCAACTGTCAAAGGACACGAACTCGTCACAGTTTAAATGGCCCAACAAGTTCACATCTCTTGACAAAAGGTCCAACTGCATCCAAATAACGATGGTCCAAAACACGAACATAAAAGAAAGATAATGCAAACATAAAACAATAATTTCTACAGAATGGCCCATCAACATTTCAGAAGCTTTGGGCCCAATGGTCATAAGGTAAGAACTCGTCCCAGTTTAAATGGCCCAGCAAGTCTGCATTTCTGACAATGGTCCAACTGCATCCAAATGAGGATGGTCCACAAGCTCATACTCAAGGAAATAATTTTTACTTTTACCATACAATCCTGGTCTATGGTGGGTTCGCAGAAGTGTAGACAAAGGCTCTCATCGGCGAAGGATGGCCCACAACTAGGTCTCCCCAATCAAGGGTTCGAGCAACCAAGCGAGCGCACCCTTTTTTATACACTAAGGTACGTGCCAATGAGCTATGGTGTGTGACTGACTGTCAAATGGATTTCCCGTTGTAGATTCCCCAGAGGGAAGGTGGAGCGAGGCTCACTTAAATACCCAAGCCTCTTAGGCTCTTATCGCTTGGTGTCAGGAATAAACAACGAGTCCTCCAAATTAGTCCATCACAATAGGCTACGAGTAGATGGCTATATAGGTGCCTTCACATCTTTTCCTTCTAGAAAGGTAGTGAATGAAGGAAGACACCAAACCATTACCTAGCCTCAAAATGCCTTTGATTAAACCCCCATTTTATCCACTTTAGACACGGTCAATTAAAACATAAATCCAAACATTACAAGACAATATTTCGGGGCCGATTCTCTATCCCCAGTGGAGTCGCCAGACTGTGGGGACACATAAACTGGGCGACGCATGCTGTCATAGGCTCGCGGCCTAGTTGGGAGTACGGAGTAGCCCGCGGGGGACTAAACCGGAGAATAATGGAGTCGCCACCCGGTGTGAACCGGGAAAATGAGATTTAAGGCCGCACTCACCCCTCGCAAGGGAAGACCTCAAACCGTTGGGTTCAGAATGGTCCCTTACTTATGTCACTTATAATGAAAGGATTTATGTAATAATTTAATCAAGCTTAAGTAACACTAATTTCCAAGAGTATCATGCTTCTAAATTCACATGTACAAAATAAAACTTACACCTAAATTTACATATATTTCACATCTAAGATTGCATGCTTGAAAGTAGATCAAAGTAGCAACGAACATACAACTTCATTGGCATATTATATTCACGAAAACACAAGCACACATACTAACCACACAAGCACACATGTGAGCACTTTTCCAAGTGGTACGTGGAATTGTATCCCAAGTATAGACCGCACTACCGTCCATTCGGAATCGGCTACGGAATTTATGTCTGGGTTTCCATCCGATATACCACAAGAAATAATACTCAAATGTTATCATGACATAGGTATATGAATTGTAATACGTTAAGCCAAGACTAAGGTAAATGATGCAACCAATGGAATAAACATGCTTTTCATTATGATGCGTACAAAGATAAGAATAACCATGTGGGATTTCATGATACATGCATGAATGGTGTAGCTGGCCTTACGTGCGGGCTGAGACTAATAGGTGGCGTTTAGGGCGCGGTTTCAGGCAGTGGATAGGTGACTAAACTGGGCAGTGAGAGGCATAGAACTGGGCAGTGAGGGGTGTGTTGCTGATTGCTTTTGGCAGTGTGGTCAATTCGTGTGAGTTGTCTAGGCTATGTGGCGCTAATTATGCTTGGTGAAGCGGTGTGGCGTTGAAGGTTTGTGGAGTGTAGAGGCTAGGACGTGAGGTGAGGCAGTTGTTGAGGGGTTGAAGCGGTGAGGTTCTTTATGAGGGCAGTGAGGGATGATGCTAGGGTGGCTGATAGTTGATGAGGGGTCTTACGTGAGAGTTGAGCTGCTGTGAAGGGGCTTTTTTACCGTGAAGTCTAGAGGCTGTTTGCATGTATTCGACATGAAGGATGGGTGCAGTTTGACGTGAATGGCTTAAGGACATGAGGGTTACGTGTTGATGTAAGAGAGCTACTTATGGTTTTTTGTGTGGTGCGTGGCTGAAGGAGTGGTTAGCGTGAAGGCATGGGACTTTGTGCGTGTGCGCTAAGGGGCTTCAAGGTGTGATGGGCTGGGAGTATGGGTACACCAATGACAATAGGTCGAGCCAAGATAGGGATAAACGATGCAATCAATAGATGAAAGACACGGAAAATATCGTGGTAAAGGTAGCCTTTTAGTCTTTTCTTCCTAAACAGAGAACCTTTTAATCCAACACAATAAGCCCATGCGCCTTTCGTTATAATGCATACAAAGATAAAGATAACTATATCAAACTTAGTATGTCTGATTGAACATATCTTACATCCAACCGAACACACATCAACCGGCGCGACAAAGTATCGTGGTAAAGGATTTTAACCCCTCCAAATAAAGGACCTTTAATCCGACTTACTAAGCCCATGCGCTCGATTGTATCATGCATACAAAAATAAAGACAATCACATCAAACTTAATCTGCCCGATTGAACATATCTTATATCCAACCGAACACACATCAACCGGCGCGGCAAAGCATCGTGGTAAAGGATTTTAACCCCTCCAAATAGGGGACCTTTAATCCGACTTACTAAGCCCATGCGCTCGATTGTATCATACATACAAAAATAAAGACAATCACATCAAACTTAATATGCCCGATTGAACATATCTTATATCCAACCGAACACACATCAACCGGCGCGGCAAAGCATCGTGGTAAAGGATTTTAACTCCTCCAAATAAGGGACCTTTAATCTGACTTACTAAGCCCATGCGCTCGATTGTATCATACATACAAAAATAAAGACAATCACATCAAACTTAGTATGCCCGATTGAACATATCTTATATCCAACCGAACACACATCAATCGGCGCGGCAAAGCATCGTGGTAACGGATTTTAACCCCTCCAAATAGGGGACCTTTAATCCGACTTACTAAGCCCATGCGCTCGATTATATCATGCATACAAATAACGTGCGGAATTCAAATGACGAAAAATAAATAAATCAAAGCAATATAAAACAAAAGAAAGTGTCGTTTACTCAAGCGGTACGTGGAGTTGTATCCCGAGTGCAGATCATACTACCGTCCATTCGGAATCGGCTATGAAATTTATGTCCGGGTTTCCATCCGATATACCGCGAGAGTTGACACATCTTTAATTTTATTCCAAAGCCACAACATACAATATCTCATAATCCATGCATATTTATCTACTCAAGGGCCACAACATGCATTTCAACATAACAATCATGCAAGCAATATTCAATAAATAATACAAATAAAACAGAAAACGAATGTGGAAAATACCTTCAGGTCTAACCTTTTATGTCGACTTTCGAACTCGCGTTTCATGGCCGTCGGAAGGGCTATCACTCCACAACTTTTCTGGTTCGCTGGTTCACTTTTTTCCTCGCTGTTTTCACTGCTCAGACTGCTGTTTTCGCCCCATTTTGCCACTGTTTTGCTGCTGTTTAAGGGTGTTTTCTGGTCACTGTTTTATAGGAAATAAGGGACTGTTTTGGTGATTTTTTGGGGTTGTTTGCTCACTGTTTTAGGGTGGGT
>SKCR01047563.1:0-70761 GCA_019454045.1 Zanthoxylum bungeanum | reverse complement strand
TTTAAAAGTTTTCGCATATTATAATCTTCATAAATACCATAGATTAATAGTACCTTCAGACTTGTGTATGAGTGTCATGTACCAGAGGATTTAAGTCTGAAGTTAGTAATCTTAAAATAGTCCATAGAGAGCAAACAAACCGGGTACTTTGTTTGTTGGTTTATCTATGCTGCGGTCCATTCTATATTTGGATGGCGATCTTAATCCGGACTCGTCCATGTAGAGACATGAGAATGGAGGCACCTTATATGATGTGATCATATTAGGACTGGACCCAGATAGAAATGACATTCTTATAATATCCATTAAACAAAGAAAGTCATTTCGATCTACTTGATGGTCATATATGGATTGATCTTAATCCTGAGTGTACTACGAACTCCTGCATGGCGGGACATGTCCTTTGATTTACAAAGGTGAGGTTGGTGTAGCAATCCCAACCAATAACTACGTACTTTGGGGGCATAGTCTGTTAGTAGCTGGGAACATTTTACATAGACATGGAATTCACTCATTCTTACGAGAAGTAGATGAGTATCTCTCTTAAGGGTTGATCGGTACTTGAACGATTAGAGCGCTCAAGTCTTTCTATTACGAATAGAAAGATTAATATTCATAATAGTTATGAATGAATCGTTCATTAGAGAATCAATGGTACTTAAGGTAAAAATAATTAGAGGGGGTAACGGACATTATGACTCGGCTCTAATTACGAGATATTCGTGAAGGATCAATTTGTATGCAATGACTATATCGGTGGACACCGACTTGGTTCGGCCTAATATTTCATCTACGGCAATGAGAGTGCAACTTCGGATTTTAGTGGAATAATTCGAAGTTAATAATTCGGAATATTTAATTAAGAGCTTAATTAATATTTCGAGATTATTGGAGCTCGGAACCGTAGGTCCACTTGGTCCCCGTGCTAGCTCGATATACTTTAGCGGAGCTAATATAATTGGACGGCCCCAATTATACTCACAATCATATAAATAAATATTATTAATTGATTAATAATATTAATTACATCACACTTAAGACTTTATATTAAAAGTTAATATAAGGTATTAATAATTATATGATAATTATTAAATTAGAACATTAAATTATATTGATATAATTTAATAAGGCTAAGAATTATTTTGGAAACAAAAATCATCACCATGGTAGGATTCCTTATTGGATAAGGAATATGATTTGTTTATTTTGGAAGCAAAGATTAAACTAGAAACCCTACCTTGGCTGAATTCCTTCATTAGTAAGGAATATGATTTGTTTGTTTAAGAAACAAAATCAAATCCTAATTACCTTAGCTTGGCCGAAATTCACTATTGATAAGGAATATGATTTGTTTATTTTGGAAGAAAAAATCAAACATGGATTCCTACCCTTGGCCGAATTTCATGATGATGGGAGACTAGTGGTTGATTTGTTTTATGAAACAAATCACCCATAATTATAAAAGAAAAATTATGATTTAATTTTTCAGATCCAGTCTTTAGAAACCCTAGCCTCCATCTCTTCTTCAAGCTCTCAAGAGTTGAGAATTTTCTTTGAAGAACCTGAAAATTATTCGGTGTGTGATCTTATTCTCTAAACCGTTTAGATTAATTTGTGAGTGTAGCCCACACTACCCTCCGTTGGTTACGAGACAATAGACATAGTTCGGAAGACCTTGTGACGTCGAAAAGACCTCTTTACCCTCACATACACCTCACGGCAGTGGGCAGAATTCCAGCCCACTGCCGCACGCACATTGCTTCCCTTGGGGCTCGGTTTTGTTTGGTTTTCATTCGGGTTTTTGGGAAACACTTTAAGGATTTTTTAGGGCTGTGTTAGGATTGATTTTTGGTGAAAAATCAGACTTGAAATCATTGTGCAGTTCACGCAAACAGACCTGAAAAATAAGTGCAGTTCGCGAGTGTAACGGGTCCATAACAGTCCACTAATTCACTGCAGTTCAATGGGCTGTTCGGGGACTGTTTCGGGGGCATTCAGGTACTGAAATATTGTCCAAAACAGAAGCAAAACATCAGTGAACCCACCGGCGACTTTCGGCCAAGCAAATGGGAGAGCAGAAAATTTTTTCAAGTTCGGTCTGTGAGCCCAACCGCTTCCGCTGCGCGAGGGAAGGCGTTCCCTACATATTCTACTCCCTTCCTAGTAAGTCAAGGGGTTCAGACAATTCAAGGCAGGACGAGAATGGTTCGAATGGCTCGACAAATGATTAGGTCGACCGCTTAGCAACCGGTATAAGTCTCGAGATTATAATTTCCTTTTACACATGTCACTTCCCGGAAGCACCCGCCAGGCTGTCATCATTATTAAATGCATGTGGCAGTGAAGAGTTATATTGATGTGATGGGGTGTCAGAGAGCATGTTCACTTTCGACAGGAGCAGACCTAGGGCAGAGAGCTTAATAAATGAAGGAAGTTCACGTGGAAGAATCTGCAGAAATGGGAACAGCAACTGCCTCATCTTTGCCGCCTCAAACTTAGTATATATAAGAGGAAGTTTTTTTTTGTAAAGGAGAGAGCCAAAAAAAATTCACAAAAAAAGAATGAGATTGAGAGAGTCTTACAATTCCCTTTGTAAAACAGCTCGGTTCCCATATAGAACGACCACAAACAGGTCGGCCCGAGTGTATTATAATAGTAAAACGCCATCCATTTTGTGCCCGTGGACGTAGGCTGGACTCGATCCGCCGAACCACGTTAACTTCTTGTGTTAATCTGCATGCTCTTCTCCCTCTACCAAAGTTTGATTTTGGTTTCCCGTAACCAAACAAATTCACTGTTGAAGGAAGGTTGAATCCCGGGAACAATATTCCACTATTATCCCTGAGACGAAAACCAGCCGTCAACAGTTGGTGCCGTCTGTGGGGAATCGAACAAGAAGCAGCTCACATTGTAAGACGATGGTGGAAAGAGAAAGCGAAAGTTTTCATCAGCAGCTCAACAGCAAATGGATGGAGGGGGAAAGGAATGGGAAGAAGCAAACCGAAACGGAAGGAAGAAAGGGTCTGTATAGACAAAAACCTTTTCTTTTTGAAAGCAAACCGATCGCCAGCTTCGCAAGTTACTTGTGCTTCAGGATTGATCAGGGAGCTAGTCAACTAAAGGTGATGGAGGACGTCTGTCGGTCCAGTTCTCAATTGGTGTGGTGGTCTTCCCCGAATGAGAAGAAAGAAGGTAAAAAGTATTCGGGAAAATCACGTAAAGTGAAGACTGATGACCTCGTCCGGAAGCCCAGGGTCGATCGAGAGGTACCATGAACCGGGGAAATGCATTGTTGAATGAGCACCGACGGAGTTTCTGGTTTGGCAGACCCTGTGATCCAGCTCAGAAACCTTGGGATCAAGTTCAGATCGAAGGATCCTGACGGAGCGCCTGATGCAGGAGCCAGCTTGAATGTGAAGTTTACAACTATGGCATATGCATCGGGAGTTTTCGGAGCTCGGATCAGAAGATGCGGTTGGACCACGAAGCAGAAGACAGAAGAAAACAAATGTAAAAGCCTCTCTTAAAATGTCCCGCAAAGAGTTGTAAGAAGGGCATTATGTCATTAAAATATGAATAAAACTCTCTTTTTTTTAAGAAACTTGCACATCTCGCTTGTTTATTAATTAAACATGAAAGTTATTTTCATTATTTTTTCGACATGCTTGATGCGAAGGTAATGATTTGAGGTCAGAAAGGGCATCAAACCCGTGGCACGCCAAATACTGGTGTCATTATCAAACCCTCGGGGTAAAGCGCGCCGACATGGCTCTTTTCATTTTAAGTGGGAGTTACTTCAAGGGATAAAGTGCATGAGGGAGCGCGTGAACCCATCGTGGCATGATCAGACTCCCGAGGCTGGAGCATAACTACCCCATGACTTGCATCTATGTCTAGGCTCGGGGCTGGATTTGTCCCGCCGATGCCTCTTGTGCCACCGGCTCGGGGATGGATTCGTTCCGCCGAGGCTTCGTGGTGTCTAGGTTCGGGGCTGGATTTGTCCCGTTGTGGCCTCTGTGTGCCACCAGCTCGGGGATGGATTCGTTCCGCCGAGGCTTCGTGGTGTCTAGGCTCGGGGCTGGATTTGTCCCGCCGAGGCCTCTGTGTGCCACCGGCTCGGGGCTGGATTCGTTCCGCCGAGGCTTCGTGGTGTCGGCTCGGGGCTGGATTTGTTCCGCCGAGGCCGCGGAGAGATTAGGAATTATGTTTTGGAGACCTCGGGCAGGACGCTGCCTCGAGGCATCCGTTTTGTTACTTACACTTGTAAAATTTCTCGTTTGGGGTATGTGCTAAGTCTCCCCCGCCTTTTACCGATTTTGTTCTAAATCTTTATTTTTTGTTTTTCGCTGGTCTGGTAAGGGGACGCCCGCGCCAGAATCTGTAGAGTCTCGAAGGTTGATTTATGTCCCTTCTGTGTAAGTCTTGATTAGTATTCGGCTCGGAGCTGGATTCGTTCCGCCGAGGCATTTGTGTACCATCGGCTCGGGGCTGGATGCGTTCCGTTGAGGTTTCATGGTTTATTCGACTCGGGGATGGATTTTGTTCCGCCGAGATTGTGCTGTTATTTGGCTCGGGGCTGGATTTCGATTCGCCGAGATCGTGTAAATTATTCAATTTTGGTTCGAATTTGTTTCATCAAAGACCTTAAGTACTTTGCTCGGCTGGGGTTTGGGGTGATTCCCATCGAGTCTGATTCTTCAACTAGGGATGTATCATTCCCCCAGATCTAAGTACTTTGCTCGGCTCGGGTTTGTGGTGATTCCCATCGAGTCTGATTCTTCAACTGGGGATGTATCATTCCCCCAGATCTAAGTACTTTGCTAAGCTCGGGATTGGGGTGATTCCCGCCGAGCCTGATTTTGGGGACTAAGGGATGTCACATTCTCCTGTAAACAGATATTTCCTCTCAGCATGAAGTCCGATTACGCTCCATCAAATGGACCTGTCATCAGCTCAGAAGCAAAATGTCCGTCTCATGGCCAGATTCAAGGGTGGTCGGACTTAAGAATATCTCTTCACATCCAGATTTAGAGGAGCAAGCAATGGAGGGAAGAAGAGAAGTCACATGAAGTTACCAGGAAGTTACCAGGCAGGGCGAACAAAAGAAATGGCAAGGTTGCAGGCTCGCAGAAGAGATCCTCTAGCTTCAGATACATATTCTTTGAAGAACAGAAACAAGAAATTCAAGCAGCAGACCTCTCAAGCAACTGAAAACATGGATGCGGCAGAACTGGAAATAGTGGCAGAATTATTGGCAGATGGATAATCTGGTGCCACCAGCAGGGCAACAACACACCGTTTTATAATAGTTCTCGGCATCAACTCACAAACTCGTTGATACCAAGAACTAAGGGATAGATGTTGGTGGTAGAAATCAGCATATAAATCAAGCGATGTGAGCCGGGGGCAAGGGGTGGAATTTTCCTTAGCTGGTATTCGGAAAGTGTTAAGCACTTCTCGGCTCGGCATAAGCCCAGACATAATCCCCCAGTATTAGACCGACCATAGCATGTGTTTCAACGCGATTTTCCATAAACCGACCACATTAACTCGTTGGCACAGTTCGGGCCTACTCTGCTCCCTTCCTAGTAAGTCAAGGGGTTCAGACAATTCAAGGCAGGACGGGAATGGTTCGAATGGCTCGACAAATGATTAGGTCGACCGCTTAGCAACCGACATAAGTCTCGAGATTATAATTTCCCTTTACACATGTCACTTCCCGGAAGCACCCGCCAGGCTGTCATCATTATTAAATGCATGTGGCAGTGAAGAGTTATATTGATGTGATGGGGTGTCAGAGAGCATGTTCACTTTCGACAGGAGCAGGCCTAAGGTATGGAGCTTAATAAATGAAGCAAGTTCACGTGGAAGACTTTACAGAGATGGGAACAGCAACTGCCTCATCTTTGCCGCCTCAAACTTAGTATATATAAGAGGAAGTCTTTTTTGTAAAGGAGAGAGCCAAAAAATACACAAAAAAAAAAGTGAGATTGAGAGAGTCTTACAATTCCCTTTGTAAAACAGCTCGGTTCCCATATAGACCGACCACAAACAGGTCGGCCCGAGCGTATTATAATAGTAAAACGCCATCCATTTTGTGCCCGTGGACGAGGCTGGACTCGATCTACCGAACCACGTTAACTTCTTGTGTTAATCTGCATGCTCTTCTCCCTCTACCAAAGTTTACTTTTGGTTTCCCGTAACCAAACAAATTCACTGCTGAAGAAAAGTTAAATTCCGGGAACAATATTCCACTATTGTCCCTGAGACGAAAACCAGCCATCAACACATTCAAAATATATTACATACGAAAATTGTTTCATGTTGAAACAAACGGATCATTAGTATTTATTATTTAACATATAACACGAGAAATGATACAATGGCGCTTGGAAACATGTATCATATATAAAGTAATAGAACCATTTAGGTGTCATTTTCAATTTTAAAAAATAATAAAAATTATTTAATGCATATAAAAATTTTCTTTTTATTCGCCCCTAACGTAACGGACCTTGTGGGTCCCGTATGGGTCTCTGTTTATATGAGAATTTTACTTCTAATTGAATATGGATGTCAATACCCATACCCGACTCGTCCAATCATCGAGTATAGAAAATTATTCTATTACCTGTCCCTAACGTACTTGACTCCACATGAATTTTTGTCATCCATAGTCAGATAATCCTATGGTTGGTTTAATGGTTTTCATTACTTATTTGGATTCGGTGTTGACTTGAGTTTATATTCAATACACAATACTAGATTAATTTTCATTAAATAATATTTGCACAACACTTTGAACAACCATTTGCAAAACTATATGTATTTAATAAATCACAGAGTAAAAAAATAATATATATATTTTTGAAATATACATGATTGTATAAAGTATTATGTACATATTATTGTTGTATCTTGATTCTTGATCCATTATTCAATAAAAATTCAACTCAACACTAGTTTGACAGCCCAACCTAATTATTATTGTTAGGTTTGGCAAATAGTTGTGTAAATTGATATGCATATGTTTGACTCTTGATCTAATATTCTGCACAAATTCAGCTCAGTATCAGTGTGACAGCCTAACCTAACTATTATTGTTAGTTTTTTTTTTAAAAAAAAAAAAACTATTATTGTTAGGTTAGGCAAATGATTGTGTAAAGTGTTGTGCACGTATTATTGTTATATGTTCTTTTGATCTAGTTTTAAGCACAAATTCAGTTCAACATTAATATGACAGCGCAACCTAATTAATCAGATATTACTCGCTTTGTTAGCTCAGAGTGGCTCAATTTTGAAGCCTTATCTTCACGATTTTATTCTTGGCGTGAGTTAAGTCCACACGAAAGCCTCCAACTAGTTGGGTTGGCGGGGGAGAGACCAAGGTTCCAAAATTGTGTCACCTTATATTGCAAAAGCTAACAATATACCAGAAAGAGATTTACTGGATACATATACTAAAAATAAAACAAAGAAAGTTTTCGGAGTTGAATGGAATTGTCACAATTAGATTCTATGCCTCTTTGCTCATAGACTTGGTTTGACCACTGTCATGTCAAACCAGAGCAAAACACAGGCCCCGTAAATTAACGAAACAGAAAATTGTCACTTGTCCGAGTGACAGGTCCACAAGTGAAATAAATGGAGACCTGAAGGACTCAGATGCAATAAAATTTAATTCCTTCTCCGTATGTCGCAATCAAATAAATGAATGCCCATCATCCAGAAAAGCGGCAAGAATATATTTTCTGATGTTCCGTGATCCGATACTGCGTGGGTTTCAAAAAAAAATAATGAGTTTTTGGGTTAATATGATCGTATCATAAATTTTCGGGTAGGATAGCAGATTTGAAATTAAAATCCGATCCGATCGAAAACAGAATATTTTTATTATTTTTCTAAAAAAATTATTATTTTTCTAAAAAATTATTATTTTTTAAAAAATTATTATTTTTCTAAAATTTCTATTATTTCATTATTTATTACTTTTGTTATCTTAAAACTTTATATATGTGATAATTTTCAAGACATAAAATAACTATATTTATATTTCAAAAAATTAATTTATTTAAAAAAATTATTTTTTTGGACGACCCGCCCGATCAGATTTTACTTCTCAAATTTTGAGTTTGGGTCTCGCGACCTGTGTGACCCCCTCAATCGGGTCTCAAAAATTTCAAAAAAAAATTCGATCAGTGAACACCCCTATGATATCAAAAAAAAAAAAAAAAAACTCCAGTGGCACAAACAAAAAACAAAAAACGTAATAATAACATTTGAATCAAACATCACTCAGACTAATACAAATAGCCAAAAAAAAAAACCTGAATAGTGATTTAAATTTGGAATCCTACATCGTTTAATTTAATATGTTAGATGATTTTTTTTAGTTTGAATAGAATATGATATCACTGGTCTCATTGTCCGATGGTAGCATATATTTGAGCTGAATAGATATATGAGATTTAATCTCTCTCTTGGTATAATAATTTTTCGAGTGTGTTATAATTATATATATTTAATGTTATAGTAAATTTCGGATTATATATCTATAGAATTTTAATATATTTAAAAAAAAAAAATCAGATCACATAAATAAAACAATACTATCATATACTCTTATAAAAATACTACACAGACTCGATAAGGACCTTGAAGACACAAATCCTTACCTCTACTATGCTAACCACCACTTACTTTACTTGCAGTTAGGGATGGCAATTTCCGGATCTGAACCCGGGTCCGTATGGACCAGGATCCGGATCTGCAACTTTTTCAATGGACCTGGGTCCGACAATGGACCCGGAAAAACGCTTCCGGGTCCGGACCCGGGTATACCCGGAATCGGACCCGAGTACCGCAACTCCATTGTTTTTTTTTTCTTTTTTCTTTCTTTTTTTTCAACTCGATTATGTATTAACAAATAACAATATCACAATAAGTTTGAATACATTAGAAATTTGATAAGTTTGAATTGAAAATTACAAAACACATAAAAATACTTAAGTTTGAAGTCCAAGTTTCAACACAACACAAGTTCAAATTTCTTTTTTGGTTTTTTGTTTTTTTTTTTTTAATGTACCGGGTCCGGGTACCCTAGTCCAAAAATCAACCGGACCCGGAACCAGACCCGATACATTACGGGTCTTCAGAATTTATACCCGAATTCGTAAAAAAAATTTACGGTTTCGGATCTACTCGAACCCGGATCGTCCGGGTCCATGCGGACCCGAATGCTTACTTGCAGTCCACCCCCTCTGTAATAAAAAATCAAAAACAGACGACAAAAAATACAACAAGCACTTAATATTATATAAAATAAAAATAAAAATAAAAATAATCCAAAAGCAATAGAAAATGAAGCAGCAGCAGCAAAAAGAAGAATCTGACAGCTCCTCTCTCTTTCTAGTCTCCATAATGGAGACTTTCTTATGATTATAACCCCACTATTTTTTTTTTTTTTTTTTTTTGGTGGGGGTGGGTGGGGGTGGTTGTTAAATATTCTAAAGCTCTTCAATGGCGGAGCCAATACAGCAACAAGATATTTTGCCATGGCTCAAAACCTTACCTGTGGCTCCGGAGTTTCACCCAACTTTGGCCGAGTTTCAAGATCCAATTGCTTACATTTACAAGATCGAAAAGGAAGCCTCTCAATACGGCATCTGCAAAATCGTTCCCCCGGTCCCACCTCCTCCCAAGAAAACCGCTATAACGTACCTCACTCGCTCATTAGCTGAGCGGGCGGCGGCGTCGGCGGGAACCGGTGGTGTGAGTTCCGGTCCTACATTCACAACTCGGCAGCAGCAGATCGGGTTCTGTCCTCGGAAACCGCGGCCGGTTCAGAAACCGGTCTGGCAGAGCGGCGAGTACTACACTTTCCAGCAATTTGAAACCAAAGCCAAGAATTTCGAGAGGAGTTATTTGAAGAAATGCGGCAACAAGAAGGCTGCGGTTTCTGCTTTGGAAATCGAGAGCTTGTACTGGAAGGCCACGGTGGATAAGCCGTTTTCAGTTGAGTATGCTAACGACATGCCGGGCTCTGCGTTTGCGCCGGCGAGGAATGGCGGTGAGGTGGCGGTTGGCGAAGGGGTGACTGTGGGTGAGACGGCGTGGAATATGAGGCGAGTGTCGAGGGCAAAAGGGTCATTGTTGAGGTTTATGAAGGAGGAGATTCCTGGTGTGACTTCGCCTATGGTTTATGTAGCCATGTTTTTTAGTTGGTTTGCTTGGCATGCTGAGGATCATGATTTGCATAGCTTGAATTACTTGCATATGGGGGCTAGTAAGACTTGGTATGGGGTGCCAATGGAATCCGCAAATGCTTTCGAGGAGGTTGTTAGAGTTCATGGATATGGAGAAGAGATTAATCCTCTGGGTAAGTAGTTGTTTCTGACTCCCCTGTTTTTACACTTGAGTTATTGATCAAGTTAGTTTCTTTAGTCCATTGTGGAATGTAGTGAGATTGCGGGCCGATTAGCTTGCGAATTGCTTGGTATGCTAGTTCTGTATATGTAGAATTCAAAACATGAGGTTGGAGTTTTGGTAGCGACTTAGGCTGTGTGTGTTTTAGAGGCTTGAAGGAGTGTATTAGAGGTTTTATGTTGGGGCTCGTGATTCAGGTTTATAAGTATAACAGTTGATGAGATCCAGGAATACATGATCGGACTAGTGGCTTTTTATTTCTCCATGAGGTTCAACTTTCAAGTTGTTCTTTTGCTTATGCAACTGTTGGGTTTGGTTCAATTGAAAAGTAACTTAGCTAGTAATAATTGAGGGGATCATACCTGAATTTTATGTTCACCTGTTTTTCAGTTCGTGACGATTTAACTTCTTTATTTTCGTTGTTTTCAATCAGTTACTTTTGCTACACTTGGTGAGAAAACAACAATGATGTCACCTGAGGTGTTTGTTGGTTTGGGGGTTCCATGCTGCAGGTGAGTCTTTCGCTCTGTTCTTTCCTACTTCTTAATGCTATTTTTTGGCTTTTAACAAACTTATTAATGTCTTCATTTAAGCCACGATGAATCTATTTATTTCTTACCTAATCAGTTTCCTTGAATCAGGTTAGTGCAAAATGCTGGGGAGTTTGTTGTCACTTTTCCCAGAGCCTATCATATGGGGTTCAGTCATGGTAAGGCCCTTTGAGTTTGAGGATGATACTTTTAGGCTAAAGCAGTTGGCATTACAGTATTACTTTTCTGAAATGGAGATGCTTATGTCTTCTGTTTGAGATCTGTCTGTTAGGATTTAATTGTGGTGAGGCGGCCAATATTGCAACCCCTGAATGGTTAAACATTGCTAATGCTGCTGCTGTTCGAAGAGCTTCAATCAATTATCCACCCATGGTTTCTCATTTCCAGTTGCTCTATGATCTTGCAATAGTAATGCATTCAAGGTATTTAATGTCATGGATTGTGTCTTGTATTGATTAGCTTCACCAGTTTGCTTATCACTTGTTAGAGCCCATTCAGTCTTTTTAATCTGATCTATATTGGACTCAAGTGTCATTGGAGATATTGATACACTTTGCTTCACTCTGTGTTGCAGATTTTGCAATTAGCTGTACTTGCATTTGATATTTAATTGCTCTGTTCCTTCTTGTTGCCACCCTCACTTTTTTTTTTTTTTTTAATTATTAAAAAGATAAAAATACTGAGCACAGATTTATTATTATATACAGTCCCTCTCAATTTTCTTATTTTCTCAAATGCAGTATCCCTGTGGCTGTCAGTGCTAAACCACGAAGTTCTCGACTAAAGGATAAGAATAAAGATGAGGGAGAAACTTTGGTTAAAGAATTATTCGTGCAGGATGTAGCAAAGAATAACGAATTGCTTCATATCCTTGGAAAAGGATCTTCTATAGTACTTCTCCCACAAAGTACTTCAGGTGCTTTAGGAGCAAACCCCAGGATCCCCCTTGGTCTATGCAGTTACAGAGGAGTGACAAAATCCTCAGGAAGTTTAGTTTCTAATGATATCTTGGTAGCAATGAATAATGGATTTAATCCCGTGAAAGGTTACTATTCTGTGAAAGGAAAATCCACTACTTTATATGAAAGGAATTCTACATTAAGTGGAACTGATAACACAGGCACTTGTAGTTCTCAGATACGGTCCTCAGATGCTTAAAGACAATGTACTGTTCAAGGTGATCGATCATCAGATCAGAGATTGTTTTCATGTGTCACATGTGGGATCCTGAGCTTTTCTTGTGTAGCTGTCATTCAACCTAGAGAACCAACTGCTAGATACCTCGCGTCGGCTGATTGTAGCTTCTTTAATGATTGGATTGTTGGTTCTGGAGTAACTAGTGGTGGATTCAGTGCTGCTGGTGGGGATGCAATAAGTTCGAAGAAGAATTCTCATCCAAGTAGGTTATTCATTTTTCCATTCTTCTTTTGTGGTTTGGCCTCATTGAGCATCTTACATAGTGGTTGACATAGATCTTTGTTGTGTTTTGATAATATAGTAAGATTTGATGTCTTCCCAATAAGCGGATTGTGTACACCGCTGCATTCTAGACAGGCAAGGCCCTCATGGATGAGTTCTCATGCTTAATTGGTAAGATTCTTAGAGTTTGATACCTTTTATTATCATGATAATTATAAGCTTTATAACATCCACCCTTTCTCTTCCGAGTGCATGGGTCTTTACCTGTCCATTCTTAAGCTTTTAGGTCAAGTTATAACTTTAACATGAGGTCTCTAACTTTTGGTGACAGGTGATTCCATCGTTGTGAGGGAATTAAATTAGATCTTCGATGTTGATGCCCCCATTGTTTTGGTTGGTTGAGAGCTTCTTCATGTTTATGCTCTGTGATAAAGTAGTTGAGGCATGGTTAGAGCTTGTGATCTTGTTATAGTTCTTATTTTGTTACAGATGGTTGCTTATCTCTCTTCTTCTGTCCACAGTTTTGTTTTTCTCGCATCTCTTTTGCAGCCAGTATTCTTACCTATCTTTTATATAACTATAGCATGGACCCTTCTATTCCCTGCTTTCCTTCGCTATATTAACTTCCTATTCTGAAACTCGGTGTTATGATCTAGTTTCTGGTATTGATCCTGTTTATTTAGTACTTTGGAGATTTGATAGGTATCTTAGGCTAATGAAATTGCCTCTGTTTCATGGTGGAATATGACAATACGGGAGGAGGAAGACCCTTAAGGAAAGCACATGAGATGTAATTTAAAAATACGTGAAAGCTTTTGTGTGAGCAAAGTGTGGAATATTAACAGCACGTGTATAAAATAGTGGCTATAACTTAATTCCCATATGAAGATTGCATTGGGGTGTCTCTTTTCAAGACACGTGCGCACATACTCAGAGGATTCATCGTACCAGTGAAAATATAATGACTATTTTTTCTGTATCATGACAATGTCTAGCTTTATGGTGATTTTTTTGACTGAGCTTGGATATTATTATTAAAACATAATACTCCTTAATGGACGGCTGAGGTCTAGGCATTTTTTCCTCTTTTGAAACAGATGACATGTTGCATTACATTAAGTTGTCTCTGTATGCATATCTAAAGATTGACTCTGCATCCAAGCTGTATTTTACAGTTAACCTAAATAATCATTCTGTTGCCTCTCTTGTTATGCTTTTCCAAGTATATTCTAGCTAATTATTCCAGTTTCTCTTACTTCAAGTTTTGTTTTTCAACATTTGATAATTTTTTTAATAAAAACACAGGATGGATCCGAAAGAGTGGTCCGAATAGTTTATATGATGTCCCCGTTCAATCGGCTGGCCAAATTCAAGCGATGGATCAAACTAATGAATCGGTTTCAGATAGAGAAAAAAAGAGAGATACCTCTGCTCTTAACTTATTAGCTATGACTTATGGCTATTTGTCTGACTCTGAGGAAGATCGGGTTGAACCAAATGTACCTGAACATAATGATAAAGAAAATAACATGACGGAGTGTTTGTTAGAAAGAAAATATCAGCGGGACTTTCATGGTGCTGCCGCAGGGAGTCACAATCTCTCCATATCAAGCATTGATTGCAAGGATGAAGCTCCTTCCCAAATCAGGGACTGCTACGTGGACCCTGAATTTAGAAGAGAGAACTTAAATGATGGAAATGCACAAAATTCTGACTGCTCTGTAGAGTTTGAAACTGATCTTGATTTCTCTAAATCAAATGGTTTAGATGGTCGATCTGGAGTTCCAATGTCAGCATCTTATGCTTCAAATTGTTCTCCAGCCGTCCATGGTGCTGAAAATGTGGAGTTTAGCAAGGACATTGAACCAATAAAGAATGCAGACGTGTCATTTGCTCCAAGATCTGACGAAGATTCTTCTCGAATGCACGTCTTCTGTCCTGAGCATGCTGTGGAAGTAGAGCAACAACTTCGTCCTATTGGAGGGGTGAATATATTGCTTCTTTGTCACCCAGGTATATTATCCTTGAGATCATTCACGCCTATCATGGATAACTCCATGTCTCCATTTTTCCACTGTTCTATCTTTTCTATTTATTTACTACTGTTATTTTTCATTAATTTTGGAACTAATGAAGAACTGTCATGTGTGAAGTTTTTATTGGAAATTGTATATCACGTATCAGTTCTTGCATAATTATACTGTAATCTGGTGATGATAGTTAATGTGCTCATCCTCCCTTATACCAAGGAAGACCTTGTTCTTTTTCCTGACGTGCGCTGACCAAAGACATGAATCTATACTGACATGTGGAATATTAGTCCTTATTGCATGATTGAGAATCAACTATACTATGCATTAGTAAAGACATCAGTTCTAAATTCTGTGGATGTGTATGAAATATTGCTGACCAAGGTAATGATATTGGTGATATTTGCTAATACCATTAGCTTTCCCAAGTTTTTGTGGAGACTGAAATTTTGAGTATGTTAAGGGAGAATGAGCATCGTGCTGATGTGGACATGGTGCTTTAAGAAAAGGTTCAGCATACCATGGATATTAGTTTGGCTGCCTAATGTAGTAATGTTTTGTTAGTATTAAATGTTCTGCTATCCGTGTGCCAGCCATGCTCTTGCTTGAAATGTTTCTTTTTGACTGATTTTATTTTATTCTATTTTGCATGATCTTTTTATTAATCTATTCAGTACTGAAGAGAGTTTTCTTCCTCCTAACAGGCCTCGTGTCATGTGCACGTTTTCTGTCTTACACGTAATCAATAGTTCTTGAGAACAGTTGCCGATGCTCTTTCCCTTTAATAATTCACAATTCTCTTTAAACATTTGCAGATTATCCAAAGATGGTGGCTGAAGCTAAGTTAGTGGCTGAAGAATTTGGAATTGATTCTCTCTGTGATGATATCTCATTCAGGAATGCCACCAAAGAGGATGACAAGAGAATTCAGTTGGCTCTGGATAGTGAAGATGCAATACCTGGTAATGGGGACTGGTCTGTAAAGTTGGGAATCAATCTCTTCTACAGTGCCAACCTCAGCGGCTCTCCTCTTTACAGTAAGCAGATGCCATACAATTCTGTTATATACAATGCTTTTGGTCGTAATTCTCCTGCTAGCTCGCCCACAAAATCCGATAATGGGAGACGGCCTGCCAGGCAGAGGAAAATGGTGGCTGGGAAATGGTGTGGGAAAGTTTGGATGTCAAATCAGGTTCATCCTTTTCTAGCACAAAATGATCCTGAGGAACAAGAGCAAGAAAGAAGCTTCCTTGCATGGGCTACACCGGGTGAAAACTTGGAGAGAAAACCAGAAAGTACTCGTCAAACTCTATCTACCTTGGTGACTAGAAAATACAGTAGGAAGAGGAAAATGCTAGCAAAGTGTGTGTCAATCAAGAAAGCCAAAAGTATCGATACGGAATATGCAGGTTCAGAATATTCACAAGAGGGTGATCCTCGACTACAGCAGAGCAGGATTCTTGGAAGCAAGCAAGCCAAATTAATGGAAAAAGAAGATGCGAACTCATCCAATTCACCAGAAGATATTTACCAACAGAAAATGAGTGTTTCTAGAAGCAAACAAGCAAAATATATTGAGAAGGAAGTTGGAGTTTCATATGATTTACGACTGGGCAATTCTCTTAAACAGTATAGGATTCCTAAGAGGAAGGAAGCCAAATGTATTGGTAGAGAAGATGCAATTTCGGATGATTTACCTGATGATAGCTCCCTTAAGCAGTATAGGAGGATTCCGAGGAGCAAAATAGCCAAATATGTTGAGAGAGAGGATGAAGTTTCAGATAATTCGCTGGGAGGTACTTCTCATAGGCGGCATACGGGGATTCTTGAAAACAAAAAAGCCAAATGCATTGATAGGGAAGATGCAATTTCAGATTATTCACTGGAGGATAATTCTCGTCAGTTGGCAGTTTAAAAGGATTCCAGAAAGGAAGCATGCTGAATGGATTGGGAGAGAAGAAGCAGCTTCAGATTCACTGGAGGATTATTCTTTTCAGCTGCAGGATAAAGGAATTCCAAATATCAAGCAAGCCAAATGTATGGAGAGTGAAGATGCAGTTTCAGATAATTCGCTGGATGATGATTTTCATCAGTTGCATCGTAAAAGGATTCTAAAAAGCAAGCAGGCCAAATGGATGAAAAGAGACGATGCTATTTCAGATGATTCGCTGGAAGATAATCTCGTCAGTTGTATCAGATGATTCCAAAAAGCAAGCAAGCCAAGTGGATTGAGAGAGAAGATGCTGTTTCAGATGATTCACTGGAGGATAATTCTTATCAGCGACATAGGAGGTTCCCCAGTGACAAGCAATCTAAAAGCATTGAGATGGTAGATATCCTTTTGTATGATTTAGCTGAGGATAATATTCAGCAGCTTAGGAGAATTTCTAGAAGCAGGGCCAAGTTTACTGAAAGGGAAGATGCAGTCTTGTATGATTCACGGGAGGATAATTCTCATAAAACACACGGTAGGACTCTTAGAAGCAAGCGGCTGAAAACAGAAACACTTCAGAAAATGAAACAGGAGACCCCTTCGCATGTCGAGCCCCGGAAAAGTAGATTAACAAAACAAGAGACCCCTCAGCAAGTGACTTCTCAACAGCGTAGAGTTGGAAGTAATCAGAATGCCAAACAGTTTGATTCAGTTGTTGAAGAGGAGCTAGAGGGCCGGTCCTAGCACTCGACTCAGGAAAAGAATCCCAAAGCCTCGTGAGTCAGAAACCAAACCAAAGGAGAAAAAGCAAACCATCAAAAAGAAAGTGAAGAATGCTTCAGCTGTGAAGTCTCCAGCTGGTTTCAGCAATGCAAGAATGAAGAACGAGGAAGCATACCAGTGTGACTTGGAGGGCTGCACGATGAGTTTTGGCACAAAACAAGAGCTGGTCGTGCATAAGAAAAACATATGTCCAGTCAAAGGATGTGGGAAGAAGTTTTTCTCACACAAATACCTTGTGCAGCACCGTCGTGTTCATTTAGACGCTCGTCCCCTTAAATGCCCTTGGAAGGGATGCAAGATGACATTCAAGTGGGCTTGGGCGCGGACTGAACACATAAGGGTTCACACAGGTGCTCGACCATATCTGTGTGCTGAGCCAGGCTGTGGGCAGACATTCCGGTTTGTATCAGATTTCAGTCGTCACAAGCGGAAGACTGGACATTCCACAAAGAAGACCAGAGGGTAGTAAGTGTAAAGGAGGAAGAAGATTGAATGTTAACATTTGCTAATGAACCTGTTGTTGAATTTTAGAGGGTAGGGCTAAGATAGGTTTTAGAATGTTCTTTGTAGCACTCAAGATGTGTGGTTTGGTGGGAAAGGGCTTGGGATTTAATTGTCAGGTACCGAATTCGAGTCCAGGGGTGCATTTCTTGTAAGAGTATGAGGTAGTCAAAGGTTTTATCTATTCCGCATAAGTCCGGATTGGATGATTTGACGGTGGAATTTCTAACATTTCTAAAAAAAAAAATATTCCTTGTAACTGTCAAATTGCTAGTCAATTGTCATTCAGAGCAACTATTAAATTTGTATCGCTTTGGGGATTCTTTGGCCAATTTATTTATGAATTGGTCGGATTTCAACCTCTATTTACTTGTCTAATTTCTCATTCATTTCCTTTCAATTCTTTTTCATTAAAAAGAAATGAAGGAAATCTGTTAATTTATTATCTTGCTTTGAATTTATTTCTTTTTGTTATAGTTAATACAGTAAATTTCTACAGTATTTGAATTGATTTTTATTTAACCAAAAAAATAAAATTAGAAGAGGGAAGATGACTTGAAATTCGAAATGAAAATTATCTAAAATTTTAGTCATAATTTATCGGAATAAAATTATCACGAAGTTCGTTTCGATTTTGAATCAGGATAAAAAAATATCTAAAATCTGAAATTAAAAACGGTTTATTAGACATGAATCTCGATCAGAATCTGAGATTTCTCTTCTATACTATTTCCTAATATATTACCAAAATGCGGTCAAATAATTGGATTTCAACAAGAGCTCAGATTAGGGGTGTTCGCGGTGCGGTTTGGGCGGTTTTTTCGTTTTTTACTTCAAACCGCGCGGGGTTGGCGGTTTGAGAAATTAGAAAACGAAACCGCAAATTTGATAAGGAAAACCGCGGCGGGTTGGGTTGGCGGTTTTATTGGGTTTTAGCGGTGGTTTGGGCGGTTCGGGTCGGCGGTTTAGCGGTTTGGGCGGTTCGGGTCGGCGGTTTGGATTAAATTTTTTAAGAAAATTTGTGTGTGTTTACATTATAATTGAAGAAAAAAAAATTAATAATTTCATTTATTCATTACATATTGTTATATGATCATTAAATATCTTTTTTTCATAATTAAAGAAGAAGAAAAATAAAAATAATATTTAATTTGAACGCGGGTCGGCGGTTTTAGGCGGTTCGAGTCAAAATTTGCGGTTGGGCGGTTCGCGGTTTGACATGGCTCAAAACCGCACACCGACCCGAAATTTGCGGTTCGATTCGGTGCGGTTCAAAATCATTTTTAATATTTTTTCAAACCCGCGGTTTGGTTCGGTTCGTGCGGTTCGGTGCGGTTCGCGGTTTGACCCGAAATGTGTTCACCCTTACCTCAGACTAATGACTGTGGACCTAATTGATTTAAATGAAAAACTATGTTATTTCTTTGCAAATATTAAATGATTAGGTATCCCAATGTTATTATCCAAAAATATACCGAATCTACTGCAGCCTCCACTTACTTTCTAGTTTCCTGCGAGTTTTCTTCATTTTTGCAGATTAGGGTTTTGAAATGTGATATGAAATGGAACTTTCTGAGCCAGTTCTTGTGCTAAATCTTAATAACGAAGAACCAAACCTCGAATTAGGGTTACGATCTTCATCTCCGAAATCCGATCTCGATCCTCCACCGTCCGATCTGGATTACACTGCTGGAATTGACGAAGAGCTGAGGAATCTGGATTTGAGAGAGGCGGAAGAGAGAGATTCAATCAAAGACGAAGAAGATCAACAAGATGAAGATGAAGAAGAAGAAAGCGAGTGTGATGATAACACTCGAAGCATAACTGAAGTGCTGAATGAGAATGAGACTGAGACTGGAAATGAGAATGAGAATGGAAATCAGATAAGGAAAAAGTATCCGTATCCAGTGAGACCAGAAGCTGAAGATTGTGCTTATTATATGAAAATAGGTACCTGCAAGTTTGGATCCAATTGCAAGTTTAATCATCCTGTTCGTAGAAAAAACAAGGTAAAAAAAAAATGATCTTTACCATACAAAGATTATTATTATTATTATTATTTTCATTATTTCAGCTGAGAAAAAGCTGGGTCTTGTGAGCATGTGAAGTTGTATGTGAGAAAAATTAAGTAATTTTGAAAGTAGGGAAAATGCTTAATAGCTATCGAAAAAAAAAGCTTGATTTATTTGATTAGAAATTTTCCGTTCTCTCATTTTCCCGGTTTTTTTTTTCAAAGGCTGCTAAAGAGAAGGTTAAGGAAAGGGAGGAGCTGATTGAGAGGTCAGGCCAAGGCCAGAGCCAGAGCCTGCTTCAGAGTCAGAAACAAAGCCAGATAGAATGCAAGGTTAATAAATAATTTTTGTTTTATATTTTATGGGAATGTGATATTAACTTTAGTACTTTACTTGGCCATCATTTTTTTTAATGTGATTTAAGTATCTGTTAACCAATATATATAGTCATGTTTACTTTGTTTCTTTGTGATTTGTATAAGTGGTTTTGACATCAACTTCGTGTAGTTGAATTTGTTATGACCATTCATTTTATTTTGTCAGCTTTGAAGTTATAGTTTATTCATTCCTATTGGATTTGTGACATTTGTCATTGTTTTTCAGGATTGGGGTGTGTTTTTTTCATGAGGGCTACTAATACCTTCTTTTCTTCTTGACGAGTGAAATACCTGAGAAATATGTTTTTAGCTTATATTATCTATTTATCCCTGCATTATGTTTAGAGTATTAATAACAAAATTTTGGCTATTATAATTTTTATCTTGAGCTATTTGCAGTATTACCTTAGGACAGGAGGGTGCAAGTTTGGAAAGGCTTGCAGATACAATCACACGAGAGCTAAATCAACAGTTGCCCCAGTTTTAGAGCTCAATTTTATGGGTTTGCCTATTCGACTGGTAGGATTTCTATTTTTGTATAAAGCTGTTAAAATGTATCTTTACCCAATCCAGTTATCTATGATTTATCTGTAGTTGTTTCTCAATATCATGAATCTATATCAGATTTAGCGTTGACCATTTTACAGTCTGTTGTAGTGGTGGTCATCCTAATTTTCAAATTTTGATTCATCACAGGGTGAGAAGGAGTGCCCTTATTACATGCGTAATGGATCCTGCAAGTATGCAGCTAATTGCATATTTAATCATCCTGATCCCACTGCTGCCCACGGGCCTGAATATCCTTCAGGATATGGTAATGGTGGATCTGTCTCATCACAAGCTGCGTCACACGTAAATTTAGGATCCTGGTCATCACCAAGGGCTTTAAATGAGCCTACTCCCTTTGTGCCAATGATGTATTCACCAACTCGAGGGGTTCCTTCTCAAAATTCAGAATGGAATGGGTATCAGGTAGTGGCATTGCTCTTATTGTGGTTAATTTTATTACTTTATCCTAGCTGACAATGGTTTCTGTCTGTTTATCCTACTCCTTGCTGTAAGATTAATTGAGGGGAAAAATGACAGTAATCTTGAAATGGCAATGACAAAACTATTCTTTCATGCTGTTTTTTGGTTCACTTGCTTAGTTTTAACCTTGTCTACAGCCTGCTGAATTATTTTAAATTGTTCAAGTTAATGCTCGTTTTAGCTTTCATCACTAATAGAAGTTAATAAAGCTTATGTTTTTTAATTACAAGACGTAACTGACTAAAAGCAGTTTTGCTTCTCTTTAAAGTTCACTCAGTTACTTATCAATTCATTTTTCTGATTGGTTTGGTCTGCTTATGGCATGTCAAGGCTCCTCTATATCCACCAGAAAGGAGTGTGCATTCAGCCCTCCCATATGTTATGAACAACCCAATGATAGATACCAATATGTATACAAATCATCAGCCACCGATGCTAGTTGACGAATTCCCAGAACGACCTGGCCAACCCGAGTGCAGTTACTTCCTAAAAACTGGGGACTGTAAGTACAAGTCTAATTGCAAATATCATCATCCAAAAAATCGGAGCTCTAAGTCACCACCATGCATGCTCAGCGACAAGGGTCTGCCACTGAGGCCTGTAAGTTCGGATTTTCAGCTGTGCTTTTGGATATATATTCCTGAAAAAGATAATTTGAAAATGCCATCCAATTCTTATTTATAGAGTGAAAACGAAAATTGAAGTCTACTCTAAGAAAAATCAGTGATCTTAGAAGGTGATGGACTGGATAATATTTTTCTCAACAGTTCTTTATCTTTTTTGCTTCTAAAATTATCTTCACCAAAGGGTGTTATTGAGATGCTACAGTTTCTCAAGTTGCATGCTTCATTAGACATTAAGATATTATTGGTTCTTTTCAGTTTCTAGTTTTAAAAATTTGAACTTTGTTCAATCACATTCCGCCAAAAAGTTTTCTATTTTGTGACCTAAAGTTTTCGTTTTCTGGGATACAGGGTCAGAACATCTGTTCACATTATAGCCGCTACGGCATTTGCAAGTTTGGACCGGCTTGTAAATTTGACCATCCAATACACCCAGATACTTCTTCAGCTGAGTATGGACTAGATCCGCCCCCATCCTTTGACAATTCTGCAACTAGGCAAGAGACTGGAATGGCTGGAACTGGAAATGGAAATGGAAACGGAAATGGAAGTGATAACAAAATTCAGCAGTCTGTGTAAAGTTTTTGCATCGAGCGCTCGGTAGCTTCTAGGCTGAGGTTTGTAAGTTTCTCCTTTAGACATGAAAATTATATATAACAGTTTTTAGTTTAAGCCGCCACAAGCTTTTCATATCTTGGCACTAGATATAAGTATTTTGTTGTTTTACTACAAGCTGAAATGAAATCAGGATATGTAAATTATCTCGATTTCTGTTGTTTCTGTGAATTCAATCCGTGCAGTAATTACAAACATGCATCACCGAATCAACTGCAAAGTTGATCATATGAGAAATTAGTGTTTTAATGTCAGATTTGCTAGTCGATCAGTTTTCAAAATGGTTTGAGTTTCTGTAGATGTGGGTGAAGACCCAAGGATTAGCTATTGCAGCAGCACTGAATGGAATCTTGATTGATGAAATTTGTTTCCATTTTCTGAAGTCGACCTGCATTGCACATGGAAAAGTTGATATAGCTCTGAGGAACTAAAATTGTAATCATAAAGAGTTAAAATTGGATAAATGACATCACATTACAGTAGCTTGTGTGTAAGTTTAATAGAAATATACATATCGGACATAAGAAAAAATGGTCATATCTATCGTATAAGGCTCTTACTATAAGCAGATTTTAGATAAGGTATTGATGTACGCAACCTTACTCATGTATCTAAGAGAAATATACATAGCTACTATCTTCATAGGCAACATACATCATTGAGGGTTTCCAAAACAATGTGGATTCAACCACTGCACCTCCACTTGTTCTGAATATAGGTTAGTGACGATTCTATGGTTTTACGTTGATTGTTGAGATCTAATACAATCATCTTTTTTGTCCGGATTTGGGATCGGCTGAGTAGCGGAATTTACCGATCAAAACATTTACACCCAGAATCCAGTTGCCGCTGACTTTAAACAAATTCCTCTACAATTGGGAGTACAAATTTTATTGAGAAAAGGATGCCCTTCCTACAAAATTGTGCAACACACTCATAGCAGGCATATCCATGTACAAATAAGTTTATATAGAATATATATTTTTCTTTAAGGGAGAAAATATAAAGGAACATAATAATTTTATTATAATATAAACCATAATCTCTATATAAGATTTGTGTATGTTCTTGTATCCTGATAACGCATTGAAAAATTTGATTTGGTTCTAAAATCATTTCATTTAAAAATTCGGAACATTCGTTTTTTATCAAAATTTTAACTCCATTTAGTTCACGTTGGTTCTAACCAAATCATTTGCCCGCATTTAATGATGACAAGTCTAAATTGGGTCAGACTTTTATTAGTTCAGTGTTTGAAAAATCAGACTAGGGGACGCTAGCCCATCCCAAATAGATCCGGCTAAGGTTCCGATTCGGAACCGGAACCGAACCAGAATCTGACCGGTTTCATTAGGGTTCTTACTCTGACCGAACCGGTTGGAACTGTAAAGTTTAAATCTCAAATTTTTTAGCCAATTAATGTTTAAATCTCAATTTTTTTATTTTCAAAAAAGTAAAAAAAAAAAAAAAAAACCCGAATTCCGGTTACGATATCCGGTTCGATTCCGGTTCTACACTTAAGTGGAACCGAAAACCGTACGATTCGGTTCCGGTTCGAACCGGAACCGAACCATGGCCACTTCTAAGTTCTAATCCCAAATATAGAGCAAATAAGTCATCCAAACGGTCTGCAGATTAGGCGAGTTCTACTTCTAGGCGGATTTTAAGCGATTTGACTTATTAGAAGGGTCTTAGGCAGACAGATTAAAAAATTAGGTTATTGATATTATATCTGATCCGGATCCATTTTTCCATTTTATTTTATCATTAACCAATCACTCAAAATGAGTCAAAACCCTGAAAATCTTCAATCGATCTTCAAAAATCCCTCCTAGACGCCTAAGATGCCAAATCCCTAACCCCGATCACCCAAAGCCCTAACACTAAATCGCAAAAACCCCCCCAAAATCCCTAACCCTAAACACCGAAAATCCATAAACTCTGAATTGTTGGCCGTCGCTTATGGTCATCGTCGTCACTGTTGGCCGTCGCTTCTGGTGGTCATCTTCGTCACACGGGAGTTGCGATTTTCAGTGAGTCAGTCATCTCACTTCACTGTAAATAAGTTGATGGTGTTTTCAGGCACTATGGTATTTAAAACAGCACGACAGTGACAAAAGGGTAACTTTCTTCTTGATCAAGATCATTAATGCCGACCCGACCACCAAGAGCCAAACAGTGAAGTGGCCGAGCACTTTATGATTTGACAACCGACCACTTGAACTCTGATGACCAGGTAATTTTAAGATCAGCAGCAGCATTCACAGTTCAAAGAACCCTTATGACCGACCATATAAGGACCGATCACATGGCAAGACGTCCACCGGAAGATAAGACGTCATGTCCTTACTGGATAAGAAGACAATCCTACTTTCATAGGGGATACTGATGAAACCAGTGTCCTAGAAGGATAAGGAAAGAAAAAAGTAAGATTTAGTTAGGAATCCTTGCAGGAGGATGAAGTTGTGTCAACAAGGAATCCTTGTACTAATAGGAATCTGATTTCTTCATTATTATAAATATGAGGGTAGAGTATGAGTAAAGGGGATCAGAATAAAAGATCATTACGATCAGACTTGTAAAACACAAGAGATATCAGAGAAACATATCTCAGTAATAAAAAATATTATTAGGTTTGTGCCCGTGGACGTAGGTCGGATCAAAATCCGCCGAACCACGTTAAATCTCCTTGTCGATTGGCATATTATCTGCTTTCCTGCTAAATTTGCTTTTGGTTTCCCCCATAACCAAACAAATTCACTATTGAGGGAGGATTAGTCTCGGGAGTGATATTCCCATATTGCCCCAGAGACCAAAAATCAGCCGTCAACAGTTGGCGCCGTCTGTGGGGATTTTCGCAACAATAAGCAATTCGCGAAAAAGACAATGGCAGAAGGCGGAAGTAATCAATCTTCGGGGAGTCCAGCAACAGACTGGATGAAAAAGATGGAAGAAAGCATGAAATCCATGATGGATCGGCTGGAGAGAATGAAGGGAACGAACAACGAGAGACCCGAAGCTGGAACCAGTCGAAGAAGAAGTGAAAAGGCAGAAGGGAAAATGGTGGTAGATACAAGTGAAGACGATGGACCCAGGAGGAGGGGCCCCTACGGGATAAAATCCGTAGTGGTGGAAAAAGATTCACAAACAGAGGATACATGGGAAGAAGAAGAAAGATGACAATCACATGATCCCTCCTATGATAGTCTCCGCGACTCCAGAAGAGAAGACATGGAGCATAGCGAGGATGTGCGGAAAATTTCAAGGCATGGGGAACGCCGCACCCGGGGCAATGGACGCGCAGAGGGGCACAGAAGACGACATGGCGGCACAACCAGTGAGATAAAGTCTTGGTTAAAAAAAGAGATGACCAAGTGGGGGGTAGGCCTCAAGGCCGATGCAAGTGATGCCCGGGACGGTGAGGAGGAATCTCCCCTCACGAAAGAAATAAGGTCGGTAAAATTCCCAAGGCGATTCAACATGCCGACCATGACACCTTACAAAGGCCACTCTGACCCGAAATCCCACATCGAAAGCTTTGTCCTGCTGATGGAAGTCCAGAGAGTGGTAGGAGATGCCATCTGCAAAGTGTTCCCCCTAACTTTGGGTGGACCCGCCATCCTATGGTACAGAAGTCTGGCCCCGGGGAGCATCGGAAGCTTCACACAGCTTAAGAGGTCGTTCGCTCGACATTTTAAAGGGGCATGCGTCCCCAAAAAGACAATTGGAGAATTAAGGCTTATGAAGCAGGGAGATGACGAGCCCCTGAAAAATTTCATTGAGAGGTACCACAATATGGTACTCGAGGTCAGAGGGTATGAGTCCCAAGAAGCCCTAGAAAGTTTAAAGGGAGCCCTAAGGGTCGGAAAACTATGGACTCACCTAAGAATCCAAGACACACCAGATTATGCTACCGCTCTAGAGGTAGCCCGGAAATTTGTCTTGTTAGAAAGCGAAGAAAAGATCTCCCGAAGGGGGACAGCCATTCGAGAAAGAACAACAAGAACAGAGGCCCCCCGATGACCGGACAGGGAATTCAAAAAATTCAATCCGAGACCCAAAGAATTCAAACTAATGCCTCGAAGAGATCAGGAAAGAGGGGTCGCGACCCAGGTGAATCATGTAGTCCGAGAAGAAGCGTATATTCCCCTGAGCAAGCCACCGGGGCAAATCATCATGGAGATACAGGAAAAAAGCCTCTTGATAGAACCCGACCTCAGGAGATTCCCCCGGATAAAAGGAACAAGAAATCTTACTGCGTACATCATAATCTGAGTGGACACACAACAGACGAATGCAAGGATCTACGGGAACAGATGGAGGACCTAGCCTGAAATGGGTATCTAAATAGTTATATCGACCATGAGGCCATGGCAGCCAGACAGAGGGCACAAAACCGACAGGTGAACGTCATCGCATGAGGAAAAATGCTGGCCGGAGACTCTAACCGGTCAAGAAAAAACTATAGCCGAATACAGAGGACAGAGGTGCTGGAAACGGAAAGGTCCCCAGTACCACGAAGGAGTCGATCGGTACCTATTATGTTCACCGACGAGGATGCCCGAGAGGTGAGTTTCCCCCATGACGATGCGTTGATAATCAAAGCAACAATCGGCGGCACAGAGGTAGATAGAATCCTGGTAGATCCCGGAAGTGCGGTAGACATAATCTCCAAAGAAGCTTTAGAAAGCCTGGGAGTGGAGTACGTAACCCTAACTAATGACGTCACCCCCTATACGGTTTTGGAGGCTCAACGGTCATCCCGCTGGGGAGAATACAACTGGCAACAACAATCGGAACTCACCCCAGGACCCGGCCGGTTATGGTAAACTTCATCGTGGTGGACTGCCTAAGCAGTTACCAAGTCATTGTCGGCCGAACTTTTATGATGAGAACAAAGGCTGCAATGTCCTGTTATTACTTAAACTGAAATTCCCCACCCGGGAAGGGATCAGAATCATATGCGGAAGTCAGAAGATAGCCCGTAGTTGTTTCGCCACTCTCTCACGAGAAACCCTCTGCATCGAAGAAAGCACTAGGAAGAGGCAGAGGGGGGAAGACGAGGAAAACCCAAGGAAGGACCCGGGTCCTCACCCGGATAAAGTTGCCCGGCTAGGAACAGCTGAAAAGTTAGAAGAAATAAGACTGTTCGGACCGGAAAAAAGCATAAAGATAGGGGGGAACTTGGACGAAACCCTAAAAAAGAGCCTGTTAGAATGTCTACAAGAATACCCAGACATCTTCGCGTGGGGACACAACGACATGCCCGGGATTGACCCGAAGTTCATCAGTCACCGCTTAGCGGTAAATCCGTCGCACAAGCCAGTCAAACAGAAGAGAAGAATCTTCAATCAAGAAAGGTGCAGAGCAGCGACGACCGAAGTAGAAAAACTGTTAAAAGCTGGCTTCATCAGAGAAGTCAAATACCCGGAATGGGTGTCAAACGTGGTGTTAGTGAAGAAGTCCAATGGAAAATGGAGGATGTGCGTAGATTTCACCGACCTTAATAAAGCATGTCCAAAAGATTGCTTTCCGCTACCGAATGTGGATCAACTAGTAGATGCAACAGCTTGCCAGGGACTCCTAAGCTTCATGGATGACTTCTCAGGGTACAATCAGGTCAAGATGCATCCTGAAGATGAGGAGAAGACAACTTTTGTCACCGACCAGGGACTGTACTGTTACAAAGTAATGCCCTTCGGACTGAAGAACGCAGGGGCAACTTTTCAAAGGCTGGTAAACAAAATTTTCAAACCACTCATCGGCACTTCAATGTTGGTATATGTAGACGACATGATAACAATGTCCAGAGAACCAAGAAGTCACGTGACTGACCTAAATAAAACCTTCGAATTGCTGAGAAAATACAATTTAAAACTCAATCCAGAGAAGTGTGCATTCGGAGTGGCCTCAGGAAAATTTCTAGGCTACATGGTGAGTTCCCGAGGCATAAAAGCCAACCCCCAGAAGATACAAGCCGTGCTGGACTTAAAATCCCCCAGAACAATTAAAGAAGTGCAAAGTCTAACAGGCAGGGTCGCCACGCTCAACCGATTCATCTCTCGGGCGACCGACAAATTCCACCCTTTCTTCAAAATCATCAAGAAGGCCCAAAAGGGGATCGACTGGACGCCGGAGTGCGAGGAGGCATTCCAACAACTAAAACAGTATCTAGCACAGCCCCCACTTCTAGCAAAACCTCTCCCAAGAGAGACATTATACTTGTACTTGGCTGTTTCAAAACACGCAGTGAGTTCGGTACTGGTGCAAGAGGCCGACCAGATCCAAAGACCAGTATACTACGTCAGCAAAGCTCTGTTGGATGCAGAGACCCGATATCCCGTGCACGAACTAGTCGCCCTATCATTGATCACTGCAACACGGAAATTACGGCCTTACTTCCAGGCCCACCCTATCGGAGTTTACACCGATTACCCCCTGCGGCAGATCTTATAAAAACCAGAGGCCTCAGGAAGGCTGATGAAATGGTTGGTGGAGTTAAGCGAGCACGACATTTCCTACCTCCCAAGGGTAGCAATAAAAGGGCAGGCCTTGGGCAGATTTTGTTGCAGAACTCACGGAACCCCAAATATTGACTATGGAGGAAAGCAAATGGGAAATGTCAGTGGACGGGTCTGCTAGCTCACAAGGAAATGGGCAGGAATTTCACTGAAAAACAGTAAAGGAGAAGAAGTGTTGCTTGCCTTAAAATTTGCCTTCAAAGCCACTAACAATGAAGCAGAATACGAAGCAATCTTGGCCGGATTAAGGCTATGCACGGTAGTGTGAGTCTGCGACGTAGTAGTAAGGAGTGACTCTCAGCTAGCCATTCAACAACTGAAGGGAGAATTTCAGGCCAGAGAACCGACTATGATAGCCTACTTGACCGAAGTAAAAAAGTTGATGGAGAAAATGGGGAACGTACGCTTCGAACAAGTCGGACGAGAAGACAACTGTGAAGCAGACTCCCTGGCCCGGCTTGCATTCTCAATGAAAACAGAGAACCCCAGAATAATCCCTCTCATATGCCTCCGAGAAAGAAGCAAGGGGGAACTGGAAGTAGATATACTAGAAGAGGAAGGAAAAAACTCATGGATGCAACCGATTAGGAGATACCTGGAAACATGGGAAACCCCTAAAGACAAAAAGGAGGCCAAGAAGCTAAAATTCAAGAACACCAAGTTTTCTATGATCGAAGGGGTGCTCTACCGGAGAGGCTACACCGTACCCCTCCTGAGATGTTTAGCAGAAGAGGAAGCAGATTATGTGCTCAGGGAAATTCACGCGGCATCTGTGGAAGTCACGCCGGAGGAAAATCAATCACCTTCAAAGCCTTGAGGCAAGGGTTTTACTGGCCGACCATGCATCAAGACGGTGTGAGGGTAGCTCAGAAATGCGAAGGTTGTCAGAAAAATGCCAACATCCACCATCAACGGCAGAGCAATTAACTGTTGGGGTTGGTGCTCAGAGCGCCAATTCCCGGTTGTATTTCTGTTGAATACTTCTGTAAAACATTATTATTATGAATAATATATGCAGTTTCTATAATATAATCTATCTTTCTATATGGTAAAGACGTAATGACCCTAGAATGATTAGTCATGATACAGTTGCAAAAGCGTCGCAACGGACATTGAGAAGTATCATGACGTTGTCATTCTCAGACAGTTCCTGGTCAAGGTTTACACTACTTGGTCAGTATAGTAAACCCGTTGAGACCGGTACATGTCATATACTGGAATATATGATTCCAATGGTTTCTCAATGAACCATAAGTCTTGGAGACTAATATAGTCGTGTAGGTGTTTATAGCGGATAAACACTGAACGACTCACCGAAGATTCTTAATGGATGGTACACCAGCGTCAATAAGAATCTTCTTGGGTTGAGTAGCACTTGTGATTCTTAGACTTGATACGCCATTGTGGGCACATGAGACATCTTCTACACTTAGACGACAATCACGTCACCGATCTATTTAGATCAGACCTCCGCCTGTTCGTTGGGTGTAGACAGATCCTCAGGGTGTCCTATGAGTATCAAGAAAGGATCCGTCAGTTCTGTGTATCAGAGCATAGGTAGTCCATATGATTAGCAATCAGATAAAACCATGGGCCGTGGTAAAGTTTAGAAGCTAGTTCTAAACACTTTTAGAGATTGCTAATAGAATAGTCGACTGGATAATCCCGATAGAGATTTGACGTTTACATCTATATCTCTGGGATTTATCCGGATACCTGTGACGGAGGAATTATACATTTGCCATGACCTCGACCTGTATGGTTCAGCGAGATTATCCGTGATCGTCATAATCTACGGGTGGATATATTATGGACACGAAATTAGATTTCGTGACGGATATACCTGAATCTAGAGAGTCTCAATAATGAAACATACTCGTAGAGCACTAGAGAACAACATTAATAAATAATATTGATTATTTATAAAGTCGTTTAAAGGTTAAACGCAAGATACGTGCGAAAGGGACCCGATAGTCATTTACTTAATTATTGTGTATTTACATTTAATACTTGATTAATTTAAATACACATGAATTAATAGTCAAATTGAGATATTTGACTAATATCCTAAATGAATATATGTTTTTAATATTTAATGTAAATATAATACATATATTTAATATATTTGTATTTAATAATAATTAATTATTTAATTGTTAAATGATTAATTAATTAAAATATAAATATCTTAACTTTGGATATTTGTTTAGAAATGATTAAGTTGCCTTTGTTGACTTTATATAAATATCATTAAGTGTTTTTAGATATTTATGCAAGTTGATTTAATGAAATTGCAAATGAAATTGAAATTAATATTTCTTGTATTGTTTTGGTGAATTTCGGCCAAGGCAAAATTGATACAAGTATATATTGTTTTGTTTTTCATTTACACTTTAACCTAATACACTTTACAAGAAACTCCATTAAAGAAAATAAAGAAAACAAGTGAGGAAGAAAAGAAGAAAACCAAAAGAAAAGCTTGGATTTTGTAAGTTTTCAAACTTACTATTAGAAAGGAAATTGTTCCTTAGGATCTAGGCAACATCTTGTGATGTTCTTAAGTTATTCTTTTCATTATTTCTTGTGTTTTTGATGATGGAAATTTTGTTGAAAGTGTTGAGCATGTGTGATGAAGAAAGCTTGTAACTATTGTAGTTATAACTATTCTTTTAAGGTTTTGGAAACCATGTTGCTAATCTAGAGTTGTTGACCCACTCTTAAATGACCTAGATTTGATCTTGAGTTGTTTCATTGTGTTGAGACTTGGAATGGATGTAAGAATGATGATTGAAGTAATTGATTTAATGTATTTGGTCTAATTTGTCCAATTTGTGGAAATTGAAAAATTAGGGTTCATGACCAATTCCAAATTTGGGGCTTTTCATATATGTTGTGTATTTGGATGTGTATATGATGCATATAAAGTTTCATGTTAATTGGATTACATCTTGATGTGTTTTGAAGCATGAAATGACAAAGTGCACAAATGGCACCCCTTTGGAGGCTCTCGGCCAACAACTTGAAATTTGCGGATTTTGGTTGCTTTGGTGTTTTGATGTTTTGAACATGCTAAGTTCATCTTAGAAATGATTTAGAATCATCCAAAATTGATTAGATCAATTTCGGACTAAAATGGACAAAAATACCAAGTAAGGGTAATTTGGTAAATTCACCTAAATATGATTTATTGAATTTTATTTCATAATTTGATTATTGGAATATTAAATAAATATGTTTATTTAATTAATCTGAGAAAAAGTTTTGAAATCGAAAAATACGATTTTCCACCGCTTCCGCTGCGTTACCGGATTCACCCCCTAAAAAACCCTACATTAACCACCCTGTCCAGCCCCTGGCCATTCGCGCAGTGGGGGCTAGATATCATAGGACCAATGCCAAAAGGGCGAGGGCAGCCGAAGTACGCAATCGTAGCCATAGACTATTTCACAAAATGGGTAGAAGTCGAGCCACTATCCACCATCACAGAAAAAAGGCCACATGGTTTTTAAAGAAGAATATTATCTGCAGGTTCGGAATTCCCCGAGCAATCATCACTGACAATGGAAAACAGTTCGATAGTAAAGGATTCAGGAAGCTCTGCGAAGACCTCCAGATCGCTCTAAAATTCGCCTCGCCAGCCCATCCCAAGTCAAACGGACAGGTTGAGGCGACAAACAAAATAATCAAGGCAAACCTTAAAGCTCGGCTCGGATCATGCAAGGGCTTATGGGTCGATGAACTACCCGAAGTACTATGGGCACATCGAACGACCTACAAAGATTCCACAGGGGAGACACCGTTTTCCCTATCATACGGATGTGAGGCCGTCATTCCAGCAGAAATCGGGGTAGCAACCCACAGGGTCCGCCACTTTGGGAACGAGCAGAATGAAGAAGAACTTATCAAGAATCACCTCGACTTAATCGAGGAAATGAGAGAAAAGTCAGCTATGAAAGCGACAGTCTACCAACAAAGAATAGCCCGCTTCTACAACAGAAGAGTTCGAACCCGATCCTTCCTCCCAGGGCGACTTAGTATTAAGAAGAGTCACCCTAAACACCCGAAGACCAGAGGAGGGCTCGTTAGGTGCCAAGTGGGAAGGGCCCTACAAAATCACAGAGGTGGTAAGGCCAGGGGCCTACATCTTAGAACAGCTGGACGACACAAGATTAAAGAAACCATGGAACGCCGAGATGCTGAGAAAATATTTTCAGTAAATTCTCCTTCCTTTTTTTTTCTTTTTTCTTTTGCAGCAACCCGATAAGGGATAGAAATTCAATACAAAGCCTCTCTCAAAATGACCCGCAGAGAGTAGTAAGAAGGGCAGTATGTCCCCAAATATAAATAAAACTTCCTTTTCCAAAAGTTTCACTCACTCATAAAAAAAAAAAAAATTTTTGTGAACCATATTCAAAAGTCCGGGGACATACTCAATACAACGGTCCAGGGTCAAAAGCACAAAACCCGTAATTACCCGACCACAGATACTACCACAAAGAAGCACAAGCCACACCAGAATCAGTCGATTCCATATAAGCATTAAACAGCAGTAACGAATGTAAATCAGAGTATAGATCCGTGAGAAGCATAGCACGGGGAGAGATAATACCCCGTGGAGTTTGCTTGCTCCAGTGTTACCGATCATAAGAAGGAAAATGCCCTTAATGTTTCGAAACACCCTTCGATCCTTACATGCTCGAGGCCCATTTCAAAGGACAGTTGGCGCCAAAGCCACTTTTCAATCGGCTCGGGGTTGAAGTTCGTTCCGCCGAGGACGCTTGGTTATTCAGCTCGGGGTCGGGTTATATCCCACTGAGTCAGCCCTTCAGACTGGGGACGTAACATTCCCCCAGGTCCAAGTACCTCTTTCAGCTCGGGGTCGGGTTACGTCCCACCGAGTCATGCTCATTGGTCTGGGGACGGGACATTCCCCCATAACCAAGTGTCTCTTTTAGCTCGGGGTCCTCGGAATATTCAGGGACATACTCGATGCATATGATCCGTGAGAAGCATAGCACGGGGAGAGATGATACCCTCGTGGCGATTGCTTGCTCCAGTGTTACCGAACATAAGGAGGATTGTGCCCTTAAAGTTCCGAACACTCTCTGATCCTCACTTACCCGATGTAATGGATCCGTGAGAAAGCATAGCACGGGGAGAGACGATGCCCCCGTGACGATTGCTTGCTCCAGTGACACCGGACCTAAGGAGGAATATGCCCTTAGTATCCCGAACAATCTTTGATCCATTCATCATTTGGATCCAAGAAAGGCGCAGCGCGGGGAGACGTTGGGCCCCCGTGGCGTGTGTCTGCTCCAGCGTTGTAAGGATGAGCCCTCATACAATACGCATGCTCCATAGTGACCTGGCGTGTAGAAGATGTGCCCTTACCATTTTAAACGCTCTTTGATCCAATTACTGGTTCGCCGGGACACTGAATTGAAAGATTCAGAATTATGTTTTGGAGACCTCGGACAAGACGCTGTTCTGAGATATCCGTGCTATTGTTTACACTTTTTTGATTTTATTTTCCAAAATTTTTTGTTTTTGTTTTTCATCGGTCTGACAAGGGGACGCCCAAGACAGATTCGATAGGGCTTCAAATGTTGATTCCCTTCCATTCAGAGTAAAGTCCCAATGATTGTTCGGCTCGGGGCTGGATTCGTTCCACCAAGACCATTACAGCTCGGGGTTGGGCTACATCCCACCGAGTCTATCTTTTGGACTAGGGACGTAACATCCCCCCAGGGCCAAGTGTTACTTACAGCTCGGGGTCGGGGGGCCACATCCCACCGAGTCTATCTTTTGAACTGGGGACGTAACATCCCCCCAGGGCCAAGTGTTACTTACAGCTCGGGGTCGGGCTATATCCCACCGAGTCTATTTTTGGGCTGGGGACGTGACAGGGCCAAGTGTTCCTTACAGCTCAGGGTCGGGTTACGTCCCACCGGTTGCATCTCACCATCCGTGTTTCTCACAACTCGGAGTCAATCCTAGACCACTGAATAAATCGGGTCTCGATTCATGTTATCCCCTCACGAACGGGCCTTAAGTGATCGTTGAAGGAGGTCACCCAGAGCAAAGAACAAAAGAAAAGAACAGAAACACATATATATTCAAAAAAAAAGAGGAAGAGATAATGAATGTTCTTACAAAAAAAAAGAAGTATACACGGCCCCGTCCGGATTATCCCTTCTCAATCAGCCCGCACAGGGGCAAGAAATTCTTCCTCGGCTGGCTCAGACGGCAGATTGATCGGCTCGGCCTCGGAAGGGGGGACAACAGCTTCAACCACGTCAACCTGGGAGACCCCTACTTCAAGAATAGGAGCAGGAACCTCAGGAAGGTCTTCTTGAGGAGCTGGGAAGACCGGGGCAATCGAAATTGGGTCGGGATCCATCACCTCCTCGGGGAAAGAGGCAGCCACTTCTGAAACTCCTCCTCAGATATTTCCCCTTTGCAAAAACGAATGACTGCATGGATTGGCCCCATGTCTAGGTTAGGCAACACCGTTGGTATAATCTCAGCACAGTCGCCAACCCCTTCAAGACGAATTGCATCCCTCTCAGCCTCCAACTCAGCCTATTTCCTCTTAAACTCGTCACGAAGCCTCGCCAATTCTTCATCCTTGGCCCGCACTTTAGATTGGTCACTGCACACCTCCACCTGGGCAGCTTTCAAATCCTCTTTAGCAGCATCGGCATTTTTCCTCTCCAAAGTAGCAGCGGCCCTAAAAGCTTTGTTTGTACGAATAGCCTCGGCCACGGCTATCTCATGATTCTTTATCGCCTCTTCCCTATCAGCCAGCATGGCCTCCACTTCCGTGAGACGGTTTTGGAGCCTCTGGGCTTGGCCACCCTCGGACAAAAGGCTCAAAAAGAGGTCATTATTCTTGGCCGTAAGATAGTTTGCCTACCAAAAAAGAAAACAAAAAGAATCAGAAAATAAACCAAGTCGGGAAGACACATCAGGAATGAGGGAAAGAAACACAACCTTTGCCATCTGAGAACATAGCTCCGCAACCACCTCCTCGGGGGAAAGGTCCTCGTACCCCAAAATCTTCTCTGGAGGTACAGCCTCGGCCAGCTCGTTGAAAGCCGGCACCAGGTGGGAAGTAGCCTCCCTAATATCTTTCCCGAGGTCGTCAACGCCAAGGACCACAGAGCCCTTCCGCTTTTTGGAAGTACCCTCCGACGCCCTCCCATCCCACCGAGCTGGCGTTTCCTTGCTTTGAGCACCCTTCTCCTCCAATTCCTGACTTAGTATTGGGTCCACAGCACCAAACAGACGCTTCCTTCTTCTAGAAGACCTTGAAGGACTACCAGGGCGGGCAGCACCCATCGAAGGCACCCCGGAAGGCGAAGACAGACCTTGAGAGCTCGAACGCTCCATCTCTTCAGCCACCTTTTCAGCCTCAGAAGTTTCAGGCCGTTTCCGAGAAATACCGGCTCCACCTGGGCTAGTTTTCTTTGAGGCACCGGTCAACCGATCGAGGTATTTTGGTCTCCTCGACATACCTGCAAAGGCAGAAACAAGAAAAGTGGTCAGTACAGGACCTACGTACATGTTTAAAAAAAAGGGCATGGGAAAAAGCTAGAAAAATCAGTGAGAAACCTCCTATCCGGCCCGGGATCTTCGGAGGAACAACCCGAATAAGTCCCGATTCAGCAAATGTCGTATCATTTACCAACTCCCTCCAATGGGCGGCATATTTCCGAGCACAGCCTACCCGCTTTCGGACCTGGCGGGAGACATTGAGAGCATCCCTCCAACAAGCTAGGAGGAATAGGAAAAATGGGTAAGAATCCAAACAAAAAAGCTAAGGGCAGGAAAACTAAACGTTAAACTCCTGACCTCCTGCTCTGAAGATGTCCGGGACCAAGATCTCATGTTCATACGATCTTAGGGTCCGTCCCCAATCTCCAGTGGCCCAGAACCAAAGATCTTTGAAATTTTTATTGGAATCGGGGAGCTTCTGGACAACGTTAGACGAATCAGCATAAGCAGAAAGGTAATACCAGCTGAAATGTGCTTTGGGATTGGCTTTCAGACGGTATAATCTCTTCACTTCCTCAAGAGAAGGTTCACCAAGCCCTGCCCGGTGCCAGACCACGTGTAAACCGGCCAGAATCCTCCAGCTATTCAAACTCAGCTGGCAAGGGGCAATCTCCATCTCGGCCAGCATCCAGGCGAAATAGCGTTGGATAGGCAGCCGAAAACCACACTCAAAGAATGCCGGAATGAGAGCCACCGAACCCTCATCAGGTTGGCTAGCACGATCAGACGGATGGGGGACTTCAAGAGCAATGTCAATCGAGATGTCGTATCGTTGCCGGAGCAATGCTAAGTCATCCTCAGAAATTTTGGAAGGACGATCCATGTCTAGAGCCGAGAAGACGAGATCACTAGGCTCCAGATCCTTCCGAAGGACTCTCTGGTGGTAAGTATATTGTTCAAGTTCAGAAGGGGTAGGGGTGGTGTCAAGTCCTCTACACTGGGAGCTCCCGAACTCGAGGAAAGCTCTTCGGCGGGAGGAGTCGAGGGGTTAGCAGGGGTAAAGGGGGAAAGCCTGTCATCAGACATTTAGACATCAGAGAAATGAAAAAAGGGGGAAAGATCAGTCTGTGGCCAAATTCTCGAAGTATCCAGAGTCTACAACAAGCATTCGACAAACCCGTAAATCTCTCCCTAGTAAGTATTAAGACAAACAAAAAGAAAAAAGAAGAAAGAACGATGAAAGAGGCCGTTTAAAGAAAACTTACTTAATCTTTTGAAGTCGGGAAGGAACGTGGAAATGTTGAAAGAAACTCCGGGAACGCTGAGTCGAACGATTCACGGTTGGAGCGAGGAAAATTTTCGCAGGTAAAAGAGAAAATTTTCCAAATAGCTGCACAGTAAAAGTCTCGTCTTCTTATAGTCGTAAGCAGGACGCCCATGGCCGTTAGATCGGAAAAAGAACTCCGGATGAACGCCAAGTGTCGACTGCAAGAAGAGGTCTGCCAAAATCAAACAAACGGCTGAGATCAATGTGCTGACAAGACGCTTCTACACGGTCGATTTTTTCTCTGCTTTTGGCGGGAACCCGACAGATGTTTGACAAGTGTCAAACTCAGAAAAAGCCCTAAGGGTGATTTGATGGGCATTTAAACAGACATGACGGTTGCGCGTCTCAAGAAAAGGTTCCTAGAAAGAAGCGGTTCCCTCTGCAAACTCCGGAGCAACCACCAGCGAAATGACCGGTACACCATCTTTATATAGTTCCCGGCACCAACTTGCATACTCGTTGGAACCGAGAACTAGGGGACAGATGTTGATGGTGTTTTCAGGCACTATGGTATTTAAAACAGCACGGCAGGGACAAAATGGTAACTTTCTTCTTGATCAAGATCATTAATGCCGACCCGACCACCAAGAGCCAAACAGTGAAGTGGCCGAGCACTTTATGATCTGATAACCGACCACTCGAACTCTGATGACCAGGTAATTTTAAGATCAGCAGCAGCATTCAAAGTTCAAAGAACCCTTATGACCGACCACATAAGGACCGATCACATGACAAGACATGCACAGGAAGATAAGACGTCATGTCCTTACTGGATAAGAAGACAATCATACTTTCATAGGGGATACTGATGAAACCAGTGTCCTAGAAGGATAGGGAAAGAAAAAAGTAAGATTTAGTTAGGAATCCTTGCAGGAGGATGAAGTTGTGTCAACAAAGAATCCTTGTACTAATAGGAATCTGATTTCTTCATTATTATAAATAGGAGGGTAGAGTATGAGTAAAGAGGATCAGAATAAAAGATCATTACGATCAGACTTGTAAAACACAAGAGATATCAGAGAAACATATCTCAGTAATAAAAAGTATTATTCGGTTTGTGCCCGTGGACGTAGGTCGGATCAAAATCCGCCGAACCACGTTAAATCTCCTTGTCGATTGGCATATTATCTGCTTTCCTGCTAAATTTGCTTTTGGTTTCCCCCATAACCAAACAAATTCACTATTGAGGGATGATTAGTCTCGGGAGTGATATTCCCATATTGCCCTAGAGACCAAAAATCAGCCGTCAACATATTTTATCATTAACCAATCAGCAAAACCCTGAAAATCTTCAATCGATCTTCAAAAATCCCTCCTAGACGCCTAAGATGCCAAATCCCTAACCCCGATCACCCAAAGCCCTAACACTAAATCGCAAAAAAACCCCCCCCAAAATCCCTAACCCTAAACCACCGAAAATCCATAAACTCTGAATTGTTGGCCGTCGCTTCTGGTCATCGTCGTCACTGTTGGCCGTCGCTTCTGGTGGTCATCTTCGTCACACGGGAGTTGCGATTTTCAGTGAGTCAGTCATCTCACTTCACTGTAAATAAGTTTTCTAAATGCTTGTTTGTTGCTTTATTATGAACAAGTTTTTTTTTTCTATTTGAATGAAAGAAAAATGGATTATTTGGTGGCTTAAGTTCACAATTACTAAATATTCATTTTGTTTTGTTGTCGAAAGATATTTTACAGATAAGCAAATTAGGTGGCTTATGTAGCTAAGTTAAGTTATCCTTAATTATCCATGAATGTGATGCATTATTTGGTGGCTCGCCATGTTTGCATAGTACTCTTCCTTAGTTTCTGGGGTGAGGGTTTGAGTTCCACTTTGATACCATGTTCATGTATGAAGAATTTGATTCCATTAGGACGTGATTTCTGCTTATTTAACAAAAAATTTAGATACTAGATATCTATTTTGGTTCACATGCCTGGAACATCTTATAATATTTTGATTCATTCAGGAATTTAGAAATTAGAAGGGCCAATATGGATTTTTAAACACGGATTGCATTTGACAATTCAATATATTATCAATATTAAAATTGTTATAATATCTCATTTGTCATAGGTCTTTTTCTTGACGAAACTGCAAGTGTAGTTTGGACAAACTCCTTTGCTTTGATCAGGTATTGCTCCACTTGTTTGTGGATTGTTCTAAGGTATAATGCTGTTGTAAAAAACTGCACTAGATAAGAAAGATGACATGATTAAATTTTTTCAAATAATTAATTACATAATTACAGAAATAATTACAATTTTTTTGAATAAAATAATAATAGTTTGTCCATCTAGGCGCTGCCTAGGCACCCCGAGCATTTTTTAGAACATTGGCTCTAATAAAATTTTAAAATTATCGATGCCCTTCATTGGGATAGGTTATGGCATATCCTGAACCTGCAAATACTGAGAGGGAGGCAATGCAAGTCAATACTGGTCCGAGGAAACCTCGAATTTTACTTGCTGCAAGTGGAAGTGTTGCTGCGATAAAATTTGGGAATCTCTGCCATTGTTTTTCCGAGTGGGCAGAAGTAAGAGCAGTGGCCACGAAGTCTGCTCTACACTTCATTGATAGAGCAGTGATTCCTAAGGATGTGATTTTTTACACAGATGAGGATGAATGGGCAAGTTGGAACAAAATAGGTGATAGTGTCCTGCACATCGAGCTCCGCAAATGGGCAGATATTATGGTTATTGCTCCACTCTCAGCAAACACGCTGGGCAAGGTATTTATTTTTTGTTTTTTTTGGTATATTCAATATTTATGCGGCGGTGCCCTACATATTATGTATCTTCCTTTAATTGGATTTATGATATGCTGAGAATGCATGTTACTATCTACAATATGCTACACAGATCATTCAGCAAACACTCTTTCTGCTGTTTGACTGAGGAGGAAAAGTAGAATATTATAAAATGGCTTTCATCTTAGTATGTCTATCATTTGTCTTCATAATTTCTTAAAAGAACCAACGGAGCAATGCTCTACTAGGGGGTGAACTGACAAAATATCATGAGAATCCGTATATTATCGTTCATTTGATTTAAATTAGATCACTCATTAAGCAGAAGGATGAATAACAATTCACTAATATGGGGTACAAACATAGCTATCTCATAATCTGTGTTTACTTTCTTTCAATTGCTTGATATTTGGAATATACTTGTAACTAGGGATGGCAGTGGGTAGGGTATGGTGTGGGTTTTCCATTACCAAACCCGCACCGCATATGTAAATAAATTACCAAACCCGCACCATACCCGTTGCGGGTTTTAATTTTCATTACCAAACCCGCACCGCATATAAAAATAAATTACCAAACCCGCATTGGTACCCAACGGATTTTTTACGGGTTTTTAAAATATTGAATTACTTTGTGTTCTTAATAATATAATTTTTTAATTAAATAATTTATTTTTAATTGCTAGTTGTAATTTTCACATTTGTTTTTCATTTGACATATACAACATGCAATGTATGCATATACAGTACATAGATAACATAATGTATGAAAGACTCAGTACCATATGTTTATTTTTTCATATAAACATAATTAAAACGAGTTCTTCCCTTCATAATTATAATGATCTAAGTTAGTCAACTCAATCGACAATAAGCTAAAAAGTAATCACCAAACTTTGGTCATATTTTTTATGCTAAGTGTAATGAAAGTGATGCTTACAGGACTCAAGTGGTGTAAGTGTAATGAAAAAGACGGAAAGCTACTGAAGTTGCAGCAAACACTAGCTTATTTTGCTCATCTCTCATTTCTGATCATGTGAACTTAATCCAAATTTTTGTATTATAATTTTATTAACAACTGTGATTAAAAAAAAAACAATAATAGTCATGAAAAAAATCTTCAGTTGGGCAGGTTGCGGGCTGCGGCTGAGTGGGAGTGTGGAACTGTGGATTAATGTTTTAGGTTTAGGTTTTGTTAGTTGTTTTATATGAAGGTTTTTTTATATTGTCCTAAAAATATTAATTAATAAAAAATAATATTGCGGGTATGCGGATACCCGCATTTTTTTCTTAAATACCAAACCCGCACCGGACTCGTAGCGGGTTCTGTTTTAAATTACCAAATCCGCACCGTACCCACTAATATATTTACCAAATCCTACCCATTGCGGGCGGGTTTTTTGCGGGTTTGCGGGTTTGTGGGTAAAATTGCCATCCCTACTTGTAACCTTTTCCAAAAAAAATTGCTTGATATTTGTGTTTTGCAGGTTATTACATATTCATAATGAATGTATGGGTTTCATGACTTCTCCTCACCTAAGAGGATGAGCTTTGGTGTAATGGTAAGGTTACTCCATTGTGACATGGAGGTCACAGGTTTAAGTCGTGAAAAGTCTCTTTGCAAAAAAAAAAAAAATAAAAATAAAAATAAAGAGCAAGGATAAGGCTGTGTACATTGAATGAACCCACAGTGTAGAAACCTTCGTGCGTTGGGCATCCTTTTAGTTTCACAAGAATCAAGATGCCACTGGTTTCATGTAATTTATCAAGTTTCAACGTCAAGTAAAATGAGCTAAACAACTATGATTAAATATAGCATTATAAATATAAAGTTACTTCTCAACGGTAGATAGCTCTGGTCAAACTACATGCCTGTCCACTAGAACAGTTTTTGTTCCCTTTGTTCCCTGCTTATCATTATGTTCTACATGCATCTTAATCATCAAATTGTTATTTTGAATGCTTGTTTTGCTTCTGGTTGTTAAATTTCCTCAGTGAACTAAGAATGACTACCATGTGTATTTAATTTGAACCTATGAATCATCCTGGATTTGTTGTACACTTCTTTTGCTTAAGATTTATAATGAAATCTGGAAAGACTGTGCCTGTCAATTAAATAGACTAGTGTTATATCTCAGCAGTATGATATGTTATATCATATACCAGCTGAGGGCTGAGAGTAATTTATCGACTGCTCATTTCACCTCAGTTTTGATACAATTGTAATATTGCGTTTATTTATATCTGTTGTAGATTGCTGGTGGATTGTGTGACAATTTGCTGACATGCATTGTGCGAGCATGGGACTACAGCAAGCCACTCTTCGTTGCGCCTGCTATGAACACTTTCATGTGGAACAATCCTTTCACCGAGCGGCATCTCATGTCAATTGATGAACTTGGAATTTCTCTCATCCCACCCGTCTCTAAAAGGCTGGCTTGCGGTGATTATGGAAATGGTGCAATGGCCGAACCTTCTTTGATCTACTCAACTGTGAGACTGTTCGCAGAGTCAAGGAATCAGACAGGCGATGGAAGAGTTGGTTAATCCTTCAGTGTGAATGGATTTCTGAATTTTTTGTTGTAGCCAAATTTTTTTGTTGTACAATACTGCTGATTAGCTTTCAGTCCATAAGTGAACTTGAATTTGAGTGATTGCTTGTTTGATAATTGACAAGTGAACTTCTTAAAAAGCACATTTGATTAATGCACTTGAAAGTTGCTGATTTTAGTTGATGCTCAAAACATCTACTCAAATTTATTTTAATTTAAGTCTATAAATTAAAAATTACTAAAGGCTTTGGTCTCTGGTTTAATTTAACCTTTGACTTTAGAAAAAAGAATCTATTACCTTTTAGAAATATAAGTCATTATTTAAAGAAAAAGGATTAACACTTGATAAATAAATTTAGTGTCAACTATTTTTGAAAAAATAATTAACACCTAACTAGTTGAGGGTTCAATACTTATAAGGACATCACTAGCACCCCTCCCAAGAGTTGCTGGAAATTACAATCCATCCACTTGGAGTCCAAACTTCCTCGTTGGCGCACTTCTGATTGGAAGTTAGTTCTGATATCATTTGTGATAACTCGGCCCAACTAGTTAGATATTGTCCGCTTTGACAGCTTAGGGTGGCTCAACTCTGAAGCCTTAGCCCTAAGCCTTGACTCAAAATGCGTATCTGACTAGTTGTGCGAATTGTTACAGAAAATATCGAAGATGAACCCTATTATTGAAATTGATTAAGCAATAGTGATGATTGTCAATGAGCTCTCTGATTTTTTGTTCCCATTTTTCGGTTATTGTGCTATTCAATCGATTATTATGGTTAAAAATTTGAATGAACTTGTCTTATTAGTATAAAATGATATGGCCAAGGCTAGCACAAGATAGTTCTTACCTTAACATCAGTCTTGAATAACTACTATATTTCAGTAATTCAATTTTATAATCATGAACCCAACAAGTAGTCAAGAGGCAACTGAAAAAAGAATGACAAATCTTCTGAGATTAAGTTGTAGATCATATTCAGACACAAAATAAGAACTACTAGTAACTGCAATTCATAAAAGACCAATATCTTAGTCAAATATTCCATAACTTGTTACTTTCTGAGGACATTGGTTACACAGCACTGTTGATAATATCAGTCATTCAAAATATCGACTCCATATATGCTCACTGAATTGCTTTCAACTCAGGAATACACTCATGTCCTTGTTGAATGCTATTTGCCATTCTAGTATTTTGAACCCAGATCTTTCGTGGTAGAGAACTGACACCATTCTCGTATCTGGATCACAGAGGACCACCACCTTCCTTTGTGAGCGAGATCTTCCCCTGAAAGAAGAAGCTGGTAAGCATGTTGGTAACTCGTGCATCGGGTATTAAAGATTAAAGACTAATGAAAATGGTCCGGACATTCAAAGGAAATACAAAGAAGGTTTAGCTCATGCCTAGTGTCAAGTACACAAAAAATGGAAGCTTAAAGAAAATCTCTCTCACCCAGCTCGATCTACCACAATACACCATTGGGTTACGTACACACAGAGATCAAATGTTGGATTTCACATCAAGGAATTGATATCTTTACTAGGCTATTTACATAAACATTTCCACCTCTTGATGCGATAAAGTATAATACCGCTTCATATCGAATTGGATAAATAGCATTTCATTATTTTTAGTTCAATCTACTCACTCATAATTACTTAATACAGCTCTTCCATATAATCAGGGGCTTGATCAAGTGATTTTCAAACAATTTTCTTAAGCTAATCACCTGAGTTGGAATCCTAGGGGAGATAAGGGCTAAAAAATCAATTTGTGCTTCGCCCACCCCTATCATTTAAGTACATATGAAAGAAAAAGACTTGCATGTGAACAGACATCACAAAAACATCTCACATAGATCAACAAAAGATCAAAAGAAAAATGGATACTGCCCACTAAACAAATATCTATTTTATACTTGCACAATCCTCTCAAACAGATAGTAGTGCTGCTCTAGGAACATAAAATTTCAGATGCATCCAATCACGAAATGAAAGGTCAATATTTATAGACCTTGGAAAGCATTATGAAAAGAAAGCCAAGTGATAGGGGTACATCAGAACTACAGGAAAGCAAAATATAATAACGTGGTCAATGTAGGACAAACTTTGGTGTGAAAGCAGCTTTGAAATCATTAATAGCCATAATGATCAGAAGATGTTGAACCCTTTGGAATTAATGAAATAACTTACAAGAAAAGGTTGACCTTCGGATGATGTGGCATGGGAGGTATTGGCTGTAGACAGTGAGGAAGTAAGAAGAAAATCAGTAGTATCAGTTTTCACCACTTGAGGAATGTCATATTCTCTTACTGTCATATCAGAATGCTGGCCACATTCGACCTTGATTAGCTGTGGCAAATTTCCTGCATTTTAATGCATGCAACAACATTCTTAGACTGAACACAATGTCCTGAAGATCACTCAACTTGAAGAAAAAGGGACCGAATTATCTTTCAGCTAAACAAGATAAAGGCAAGCAGACCAAATGTGTCTTCAATCATTCCTTCAGGCTCTGTGGGCTCCTTTTTAACGACCTTTACAGGCTCTTTTTAGATAAACTTCATGCTTACCCCTGTTCAACGTAGCATTTAATTTCAGCAAAACAGAGATGCAGAAGAAGTTTCATGAAATCCTGACAGTGAAAATGTAGATTTTTTGACAAAATTAGCAAGGATGAAGGGAAATAAAGCACCATTAAGATGCGCTTACCAAATTTGCAATTCTTCTTTCCAGGAGTAACTTGAACACTGCAATTCATACATAAAAGCGAATGAAAAATGTAATAACATACCCAAGCAAATAATAATCACAATAACACGATTCCAAAAGCATATTAAATTTAGAAGTACGAGATGCAATAACGAAAATCAATCAAAAGCAGGAAAAACGTCAATAAATAAATAGTAGACTAAATGGGGGTTAATCATGCATATATGAGTATTTCCCGAGTGGTATGTGGAATTGTATCGCAAGTACAGACCGCACTACCGTTCATTCTGATTCGACTACGGAATTTACGTCTGGGTTTCCATCCAATATACCACAAGGGATAATAACACACATAAATATTAATGCAATGTAAAATAAAGAAATAGACATGAAATAATATAATAATGCATATGCGGATAATCACCAACATGAACAAATAAACGAAATAAAAGCGAAATAAAAAAAGATAAATAACGAACTAAATGCGAAATATAAAAAAATAACAGTGAATAAATAAATAACGGAATGCCAAACAAAGAAAAATAATGCGATCAGAAATTTGACCGTCTTTGATGTAGGACTTCGCATACCCGGCTGGACGTATTTCACGTCCAGCCAGGCACGCAGCGTCCGGAACTATAAAATAAATATGGTAAAGGGTGCCCTCGGGTCTTACTTTTTAAGTTGCTTTGTCGGAAGTGCGTTAGGTCGTCGTCGGAAGGATTGAAGCTATGCTGTTTTTGGTTGTTGGTCGCTGTTTTTGCTCACTGTTCTGCTATTTTTGCTCGCTGTTTCGCTGTTTCTGGTTGATATTTTTAGGTTAGTTTGGCTGCTGTTTGGTTATTTTTGGGCTGCTGTTTGGTTATTTTTGGGCTGCTGTTTCGGTTGTTTTTGGGCTGTTTTGGTTGTTTTTGCTGCTGTGTTGGTTGTTTTTGGGCTGTTATTTTGGTTGTTTTTGGGCTGTTATTTTGGTTGTATTTTTGGTGTTTCAGGCTTACTATTTTGGTTGTATTTTTGGTGGTTTAGGCTTGCTGTTTTGGTTGTATTTTCGGTGGTCTAGGCTGCTATTTTGGTTGTATTTTTGGTGGTCCAGGCTTGCTGTTTTGGTTGGCTGACTACTTCGATTATTTGGTTGGTTTAGTTGGCTGGCTGCTTCGGTTGTTTGGCATCTCGGTGTTGGGTTTCTACTATAGTCCCGGGATCGATTTCAAGCAATGAAACACATGTGCGAATACAAAAGAAGTATGGCGGAATCATACTTACATTGAACGGCTTTGCGATGCGAGGAACAACAAAAATTCTTCAAGCTTGGACTCCTAGAGGCTCTCGGCTTTCACTGTTTTTGTGCTCCATTTTCAGTCCTTCAAGCTCCAAGCTTGGTGTGTGCATTCCATGCCCACGGGTGGGTTTCCCTATCACCTTCGCAAGACTCCTAAAGCGTGCTAGCACCTAGGAAATTTTGCCGCAAAATTCCCTAAGCTTCTTCATCATTCTCGGCATTAGCCAAAATTTTGGAGAAGAAAATGGCCCTTGGCCGAGAGAGTGAGAGGAAAAAAGAGAGAAAATGTGTTAAGTTGTTGAGTGTATTAGATTTCCAAAACTAATACCAATTTTTTGCTTTCAAAAAGTAAAGACATTAAAGCCAACAACCACCTCCATCACTATTCACATCAAAAGTGACTAGACATCACATCACTCAAAGTGACATGTGATTTGACGCTTGATGTGACTAGTGGTTTGACGCTTGATGTGACTTGTGGGCCGCACTTAAATTCGAAATGCGAGTGCGCCCGCAAACACTCCCGGGCTCGGGTTCACTAATTCTGAATTAACGAATTTTCCGTTGCGACGTAATTAAATAATTATGCCTAGCAAAATTACTATTCACGTCGCTAACGAATTAATTCTAAATTAACTCGTTCGCCGGAATTAAAATCTAATTTTAATTCCGCGTCGAAATCCAATTTCGTATAATATATCGAATATATTATTTTATCAATTAATTCCAAATTAATCGTTCTTTCTCTTTAAATAATATTTTATCCCAGATAAAATATCTCCGTAATTAATCCCAGATTAATTTTTTCTCTCTTATAATTAATCCAAGATTAATAAAGTGTGAGTCATACGTCATCGGTGAATCTTCGGGAAGCGACCCATGAGATCCCCGGATATGTTGGCAGTAAATCTGGTCGTCAGACTATTCGAACACGTACGTACCTAGTACTACATTTTTATCGATTTACAAGACATGGTTGGCTTCTAGTAAAGCACTGTGCATACCCAATTCTCCAGAAATATTCTTACTGGAATATGTGATCTATATCAGACGTAGTATACGTAGTATTGCGTATTGAGATCCAATATCGGATGTCACATGCTAGACATGGGGCTGGAATTGTGTCTGCCCCGTACGAAGCACATATCAGATCTCTGGTAACTAGTCTCTATAATCGGATAAACATGACCTAGTCATATTATCCCGATAGCTGCATTATAAAAGAGAACCAGTTCTGTATCCTACATGATCATCATCTCCACTATGACTGGAGTGATACTTCCATATTGACATCACACCCAATACACTATGATTCTCAATATACCCAGAAGAGGCGTACACAGAACCTGTTAAAGCCCTGGACGACCAAAACCAAAGTATATTGATTGTCGCAAGTATTGGCGGTGCAAGTCTCAGGTTAAGACCAAATACACCTACCCTGATTCGGACTTCCATAGACACATAGTCATACTACCAATGGAATTCCGATGGGTCTATCCAGAGCGAAGCTGTTTCCGTACCATCGGTAAACACAACCTCCTATTACACTTGTATGAGTATCCTATACCCAAATATATGAGAACTATGCTGTTATGCACTCACAACGAGCACAAATGTAATACTAGTCTATTCCGCATTATCGATGTCCAATCTCGATAATACTATTACTAGGGATATTTAATGATTAAACCTTCATGGATTGATAATGTCTCATATCATCTCAATCCGGAACTAATCATATGGACCTTTTATCATTTATACATCTTGGTAATCTAATTACAAATGATAAAAGAGCAATTTCATTTGTCACATAGTTGATTTGTACAACAACACCATGATATGTACAAATAATGATGTTATGGGTCATAATTGTCCAACAATCTCCCACTTGGCCTATAGTCAATCACTCAAGTGTCTTACACCCGAACTATATACGGTTCGCTCAAATTTCTGCTGAGGAAAGGCTTTCGTCAGCGGATTTACAATGTTATCATCTGATGCGATTTATTCGATCATCACATCACCATGATGTATGATCCGAACGAATCAGATGAATAGTTGAAGTATATATCTGGATCGTTGATGAGACCATTAATTCTTTAGCCTGCGCTGAAGCCCAACTCAGCTGCTAACAGAACTATTTCTAATCTAATTAGATTATTATCGACCCAAATGGATTCTATTGCTGCCTCAGCTGCAGCAATATTCCGCTTGTGTTGTTTATTCGGTAACAATATCTTACTGGAGGATTTCCAACTCACTGTTTCGTTATTCAAACTGTATAGTACCATTGTTACGATTTGTAGTCGTTTTTATCGGTTTGGAAACTTGCAGTAGTGAACCCAGTCACTTCAAGTTCTCATTCTCTATAGTATAAGAAAGCATCCTTAGTTCCTCTAAGACACTTAAAGATGTTCTTAACATCAATCCAGTGACCATCACTTGGATTGGTCTGATTGTGACTCCATATGCTCAAAGCGTATGAGACACCAGGTCGCGTACATTTATTTCAATGTACGAGTTCTCGGAGAGAACCAACAACTTTTAGATCTATCCCAGTAGATCTTTATTCCTAGAATAAAAGTTGTCTCTCCCAAGAATTATACGGAGAATTTCATGAAAGCCAAGCTTTCACCGATTGTATTATGGGAATATCATTTCCAAGAAATGATATGTCATCATTACTTAGGACAATTACTTTCAGTGCGCTCCCACTAACCTCCTTATATACACAAGAATCATTTCATTTTGAATTAAATCATATACCATTATGATTACATCAAAACGATAGTTCCAAGAACCCTATGCTTGCTTCAATCCATAAATGGATCGAATAACCTGCAAACCTTGTTTGCTAGTTTTGGTACGATAAAATCGTCAGGATGTTATAAACATCCTCCAAAAGGTTTCCGTTTAAGGAAAGTGATTTTTCTGTTCAGCTGACATATTTCATAAATGAATCATGCAGCATCAGCAAGCATTTTCCAAATGGATTTAAAAATGGCAACGAGTAAAAGGTTTCATCATAATCTACATAATGTTGATAACGATACCTTTTCACTACAAGCCTAGCTTAGTACGTTGGTATGTTGCCATCCATGTATGTCTTCATTGAAGACTTATATGGTACCAATAGGCACAATGCCTTGCGATACATCAACTAGTATCCAAACTTGGTTGATATATATGGAATCCATTTCAGACTTCATGGCACTTTGCCATAATAGGGAGTCGATACCTTCTCATACGTTGTCAGTTGGTATTCCTCAATAAGATTGACATCTTAACGAGGTGAGATCAGAAACCAATACCCCAGGTTGTTTTCAGACTCTCTCCGACTTACGCGGTTCTTGTGTATTCGAAGATTAATGGTATAGTTTCATCATTGATGAACTATTTGTTCCATTAATGACTCGGTGCCTGGAATAGTATTACTCCGATTTTCATCGAGTTTTACTTTCCTCCCACTTACCACTGCATATAGGTATTCCTCTTAGGAAAATCACATGGTTAGCAACAATTACATTGTTCTCTTGTGAGTTGTATAAGTACTATACTTTGGTTTCCCTAGGATAACCTACAATTTAGGCACTTATCCGATTTGGGTTCTGGTTTGGGATCATCCAAACATATGCCTAGCATTCCCAATTCCTAGGAATGAGAAAACCCGGTTTCTTTCCTGTTCATATCTAATATGAAGTCTGTCAAACAGATTTTTATGGAACCTTATTCAAAATAAGTTTTGCACTGTTTATGCGTATCCGTTGAAGGAAATGGTAGCTCAGAGCGACTCATGATTAACCTTATCATGTCCAATAAAATTTGGTTTCTCCGTTCGGACTCACCGTCAAACTGACGTGTTCCGGGAGGAGTCCTCATTGAAAGAATACTATACTCTTTCAAGTATTTGAGAAAATTATTGCTTAAATATTTTCATCATGGTCTAACTGTGATGGTTTAATACTTTAGCCGATCTGTTTGTCTACTCCGTGTCGAAACTCTAAAAGTTTCCGATTTGTGTTTCAAAGGAAACACATAACCATAACGCGATGCCACATCCGTAAAGGTCACGAAACATTCATATCCACCTCTAGCCTAACTAGATGTGGGCCCACTTACGTCACTATGAACGAGGGCTAACAGAACGGTGGTACTTGCACTTTTACCAAGTAAAAGGTGTTTTAGGCACTTTGCCCAATAAACTAGATTCGTAGACAGTATTTGAATAGAATCAAATCCGTCCTATTATCCACTCTTCAAAAGTGTGGATATACGAGTCTTGTTTAATTGTGTCCCAGACAACAATGCCACAAATAAGTCTCAACTGATTAAATCAGTTTGAGCTATTTGTTTGTCATGTTATACGTTTGAGATTTATTTATATTCAAAATATAAATACTGTTATTCACATCTAATGTGTTTATCTCAATATCATCTTTATAAAATAAAACACTTTAGTGTTGTAGAATATAAAGGTATACCCGCAACGGGTTAAACCCTGATATAGAGATAATGTTTCTAGTCAAACTAGTTACATTGTAACAGTTTCCTAATTTAAGTACAAACCTGAAGGGTAGTTCCTAAACTTAGGTTTCTACGGTCAAAACAACGACTTTTGTCCCGTTTCCGATTCGCAGATAAATCTCAACTGAAGTCAATATCCTGCTCATCAGCAGATTCTGCACACCAGTACATATTTATGTATCACTTCCAGTATCTAAAATCTAATTTTAATACTAGCAGTGAACATGTTTATGACAAACATATTTGAAGTCAGAGCCTTGCCCGTCTTCAATTTCTTCATGTCTGCCTTGTCCATACGGCAGTCACGCTTCAGTGACCCCGTTTGCCACAGTTTAGGCAGACATTTTGGGATATGTCATTTGTCTTCCCAGAAGATTATAATGATTTTACCTTTGCCCATTTCCACACTCCAGAAGCCTTTGGCCAAGCCTTGGCCTTCTAGAATGTCGAAATAAGATGCGCCTTGCGCTTCTTGCCTTATTGCAAACTTTGGCTTTGTCTCATTGAGTATAGCCATTAACTCTCCAAGAGTTTACTATTGCAATTTAGTACTTCTAAGATCTAAGGATAGATCTACAAAGATCCTTTATTTCATTATCATACTATAAGGATCTAATCCTTAGTTCTGATTAAGAAATTAAGGAGTCTATGCGGCAAGCATAATGGATTAAGCACTAAAGTTATCATCACATGAATATTCCAAATATCATGTTCTACTATTTGCTTAACTCCGGGCTTAGGCCCGAGATTTTATTCTATCAAATAGAGTAACTTCTCAGTTTTCAGGACTATCCTGAAGTTTTATTCCCAATTTGAAAATTAAAGTCGTTTAAATACATTTTCACTCAGGATTATGTTTTAAACACTAATCTTTCAATTATCTTGATTCTAATAGTCCAACTATTTAATCAACGATTCTAGGTACTATTCATTATAATGATTACTATAGTCTAACTATATAATAAAATATAATTTAATTGGCTAAGTTCAATTATATTGATTACCATAATCCAATTATAAAATCAACTATTAATTGAAATAGTTTGAATATAGTCCAACTGTTTTATTAAAACAACAATTAAATATTAGTCCAACTAATATATTAATTTATTGACGAATAATTTGAATGAGCGCATATGGCAAGTAACTAAACGAATATTGTAAATTTAATACTTGCCTCCCACTATTTTTCGGCGAGCCTCTAACCCTCTGTTGAGTACTCGGGAAACCTTGTTTCTTAGTGGGCTAGGATCCCGTTAAATAACACACAATCTTGACTTTGGCCAACAAATTGTATGATAATTAACTAGGTAGATCTCTAAGATCAATTGGATCCCATCCAATTCCTAGATCCAGTAGGTGGACATCCAAGTTCGAAACATATATCCTATATATGCCAATATATCCAATATATTGCCTAACCTTTTTCCTCTGAATTAACTAAGCCTTGGCTTTGGCACAACAAACTTAGTGATCCCAGTTAAGCGGAACCCATTGACCTTGGAAAGCTTCGTAATCAATGTCGATGGACAAGAAGTGATCTTGACTTCGGCCAACAAATCACAACTTGGACAAGACACTGATATGGAACAAAGCTTTCTTGATTCAAACACATCCGCGACAGACAAAGGCCTTGACTTTGGCCAACAAACCAGTGCCAGTCTTGGATCTTGAGTAAGAATCACTCAATGGAAGGAAAAACGCTTAATATGTTGTGAGGGTTTTTCGCGTAATTGGAAACCAATTAATTATCTTTGTTAAGGTCTCATAATCATACACCCTTAAACATGCATTCTAAACACATAATAAGGCGCGTAAAATAAAATAATAATGATATGCGGATGGATACTTAACACATTGTTACTAGAACAAATCTCTCCCTTTCCTCTCTCCCGCTAGCACAAGTATTACTTCTACCCGATTACATAACACTTCTAAAGAAACCTCATTTACATTGAGGGGAATATGTGAGAAGAGAAATACATAGAGTCAAGAGGTAATAGGCTGGACACGCAGGTCCAATTAATAAATTCTAAATTTATTACAACAATTTTCAAAATTGCCCTCAATATCCATCTGATATACATTATTCATACATCGCAACCATGTATTCACACAAGCATGTTATCAATCAATCTAATCCAATAAATTAATCTGATAATTAATGACCATCCAATGTTCAAACAACGATTTGATTTTGCGCGAGTCCGACTCGTTTTACGAATAAGTACTCAAATTACGAATTCACGAATTATATTAAACTACAACATTAAATCCAATTTAACTTGCATTTAATACTAATTCATTTATTTAATTCCAAATTAAATATTACACTTTATTAACGAACCTTTATAACTTAGATTGTAAATCTAATCTTTACGGGTCTCAAAGCCCGATTAACATCCAATGTTAATTTAATTAAAGTCCAATGGACTTTTAATTAATTTCTTAAGGCATGGACTTTTGTTCAATATGGGTCAAACCCAAATACCAAAGCCCATTTAAGGAATCACCCTTATTTGCCAAGAAACCAATTTAGGCCCATTAGGCCCAATTCCATTAAGTCATATTTGGACTTTATGGAAATGGTTTTGGGCCCAATTGGATCCAACCAATTAGCCTAAACCAAACGTGGCCCAACCAAGCCCATTAAGCCAAATTACAACTTTAAAAGCCCAATTCCAAATTTAAGCCCAATTAATTTAATTCCAAAATTCCAAATTTCATAATCAAATTAACCTAAAGTGTATGCTATAATTAATTGACCAAATTAATATTTCCAATACACCAATTAGCCTAATTAATTATGCTTATTATCATCAACACATGTCCAACACATTTGAATCAAAAAATCACATTATTTTCATGCTTATCAAGTCTCGGCATTATAGGTAGGGGTGTGAATCGGTCGGTTCGGTCGGTTAATCCTTGATTTTTTAACCGTAACCGAAATTTTCGGTTAAAAAAAATATGACCGATTTAACCAATTTATGACACATAACCATTAACCAATTAACCATTATATTTCGGTCGGTTATGGTTAATTCGATTATTAACCAATCCAATAAATTAAAATTTAATATTTTTATAATTTTTAATTAGTAAAATTATATATGATGTAGGTCGGTTCTACCATTTTCACGAGCGGTCCTCCAATCTGAAACAGAGAATGAAATATCAGAAACATATATTTTACACAGCAAAAAATGAAAAAATGATTTAAAAAAAAAATATAACATTAATAACAGTTCATTACTGCCATAGCACACCACCCCATATTTTACACAAATTACAACTGAGCACAACTCAACAAATTAGAAAGGAAGAAGCGTAAAGTGCAGAGATAATATATATTTTTCAAATAATATAAAACAAAGTAGCCATCCCTCTGCCATCTAAATAGTTCCCTTAAACACCTTCATCTATTGAAGACCATTACAACTAATGCACTATTCTTGAGTGCTCACAGATAATTGCCCTTAGAAATCAAGAGAAACAAATTTTGGTTAATCGGTCGGTTCGGTATACGAATCTCATAACCGTAACCGAACCGAATAACCAAAAAAGTTAAAAATTTAACCGCAATAACCAATTTAAACCGATTTAACCGAACCGTAATAAAAATGGGTCGGAACGGTTCGGTTAATCGGTTAAAACCGATTAATGCACACCCCTAATTATAGGTTTATTTGTCCAATTCAAAATTCAATCCAATTAAATCTCAAATCAACATTTCCCAATTGTTTCAAGGCATAAAATGATCAAAGAAACAAAAATTACAATACTTATGGTATCATCCAAGATTCGGCCAACCCTCATATTTGGGGAAAATTGATCCAATCAATATTTCATGAAATTGATCATATACAACTTCAATACATCATCATTCAAGCATACTCAATCAATCAATTTTATCAAATCATGCTCAAATTGATTTTACCCAAATTTTTCCCTAATCAAGTTTCATGCTCAAAATGGCTCTGATACCATTGTTGGGTTTCTACTATAGTCCCGGGATCGATTTCAAGCAATGAAACACATGTGCGAATACAAAGAAGTATGGCGGAATCATACTTACATTGAACGACTTTTGCGATGCGAGGAACAACAAAAATTCTTCAGCTTGGACTCCTAGAGGCTCTCGGCTTTCACTGTTTTTGTGCTCCATTTTCAGTCATTCAAGCTCCAAGCTTGGTGTGTGCATTCCATGCCCACGGGTGGGTTTCCCTATCACCTTCGCAAGACTCCTAAAGCGTGCTAGCACCTCGGAAATTTTGCCGCAAAATTCCCTAAGCTTCTTCATCATTCTCGGCATTAGCCAAAATTTTGGAGAAGAAAATGGCCCTTGGCCGAGAGAGTGAGAGGAGAAAAGAGAGAAAATGTGTTCAGTTGTTGAGTGTATTAGATTTCCAAAACTAATACCAATTTTTTCCTTTCAAAAAGTAAAGGCATTAAAGCCAACAACCACCTCCATCACTATTCACATCAAAAGTGACTAGACATCACATCACTCAAAGTGACATGTGATTTGACGCTTGATGTGACTAGTGGTTTGACGCTTGATGTGACTTGTAGGCCGCACTTGAATTCGAAATGCGAGTGCGCCCGCAAACACTCCCGGGCTCGGGTTCACTAATTTCGAATTAACGAATTTTCCGTTGCGACGTAATTAAATAATTATGCCTAGCAAAATTACTATTCACGTCGCTAACGAATTAATTCTAAATTAACTCGTTCGCCGGAATTAAAATCTAATTTTAATTCCGCGTCGAAATCCAATTTCGTATAATATATCGAATATATTATTTTATCAATTAATTCCAAATTAATCGTTCTCTCTCTTTAAATAATATTTTATCCCAGATAAAATATCTCCATAATTAATCCCAGATTAATTTTCTCTCTCTTATAATTAATCCCAGATTAAAAAAGTACGAGTCATACGTCATCAGTGAATCTTCGGGAAGCGACCATGAGAGCCCCAGATATATTGGCAGTAAATATGATCGTCGGACTATCCGAACACGTACGTACCTAGTACTACGTTTTTACCGATTTACAAGACATGGTTGGCTTCTAGTAAAGCACCGTGCCTACCCAATTCTCCAAAAATAATCTTACTGAAATATGTGATCTATATCAGGCATAGTATACGTAGTATTGCGTATTGCGATCCAGTATCGGATGTCACATGCTAGGCCTGGGGTTGGAATTTTGTCTGCCCTGTACGAAGCACATATCAGATCTCTGGTAACTAGTCTCTATAATCGGATAAACATGACCTAGTCATAATATCCCGATAGCTGCTGCATAAAAGAGAAACAGTTTCGTATCTTACGTGATCATCATCTCCACTGTGACTGGAGTGATACTTCCATCTTGACATCACACCCAATACACAACGATTCTCAATATACCCAGAAGAGGCGTACACAGAACCTGTTAAAGCCCTGGACGACCAAAACCAAAGTATATTGATTGTCGCAAGTATTAGCGGTGCAAGTCTCAGGTTAAGACCAAATACACCTACCCTGATTCGGACTTCCATAGAAACATAGTCATACTACCAATGGAATTCCGAGGGGTCTATCCAGAGCAAAGCTGTTTCCGTACCATCGGTAAACACAACCTCCTATTACACTTGCATGAGTATCATATACCCAAATATATGAGAAATATGCCGTTATGCCCTCACAACGGGCACAAGTGTAATACTAGTCTATTCCGCATTATCGATGTCCAATCTCGATAATACTACGACTAGGGATATTTAATTATTAAACCTTCGTGGATTGATACTGTCTCATATCATCTCAATCCGGAACTAATCATATGGACCTTTTATCATTTATACATCTTGGTAATCTAATTACAAATGATAAAAGAACAATTTCCTTTGTCACATAGTTAATTTGTACAACAACACCATGATCTGTACAAATAGTGATGCTATGGGTCATAATTGTCCAACACTCGGTAATTCCCTTTTTTTCTTTTTCTTTTTCTCTTTTTTCGTTTTCTTTCTTTCTACCCTTCTTCGGTACCGACATAATGTTGGCTAATCACTTGGGGTACTTCACCACTTTTAAGAACCCCACATCTATATGTTTCTTGACTTATTCCCTAACCTTTTCGGCCCATTCTGCCTTATTCTTTGGAGCTTTTGTTTTACTGGTCTCATGTTCAGATAAGTTGGTATCATGTGCTGAGCAATACCCATGTCCACTATTGGCATGTATTTATAGGACCCGGTGAATGCTTCTGCATATTTTATTAATATTCTCTCTAATTCTTTCCGCTCATCAGAGGTAACCTCACTTGCAATTGAAATTTCCTTGGGGTTTTCACATGTACCAAGATTAAATGCGTCTGTCTTTGTTGAGTTAATGTTAAATATGCTCATATCATGCAGGTTATAATGCAGACTAATAGGAAAAGACTCAAACAAGTAAGCAAAATCAATGTCTTTATGATTAATAAATGCAGGATTACAATCAAATAAGTCAGGAAAATAAACATCTTCAGTCATGTCCTCTTCCGTCTTCTTGCTTTCATCGAGCGTCAGATTCTCCAACTGCAGCAGTTTTTCTTCTCATTTATCTTCCTCTTTTGAAACTTCCTCTGCCTTTAGTTCTTTGCCTATCACATCCTTGTAAATCTCGAATCCCGGTACTATGATCCCATTGACTTCTACGGGTTTAGGCTCTCATTGATACCCTGTGGCTTTCACAAAGTATTCCATCTGCTTCATCCCTTTTACCCATTCTTTGTCACTGCTTGAGAAGCTTTCCTAGAAATCTCTTCCTTGCTCTATTTCATCTTCACCACTGCTTTCCCATATCCCCATGCAAGAAGTTTGGTGGTTGAGAGTTTGGAGGATAAAGCTTTCGGGTAGTCCGGAGTTGATCATGTAAGTGGGTGGTGGAAAGGAGTGGTAGTTGAGTAGAGGGTTCCTGTGTGTGTTAGGTTGTTCTTTTTCTGGGTCGGGTATTTTATGGATGTCAATGAGGTCCTGGACCTCATGCTTGAGGTAGGGGCAGTTTTCAGTGTCGTGGCCTTTTTGCTGATGGTAGTGACAGTAGGTTTAGGTTGAAGTAGTGTGGCACAGGGTTTGGAAGTGGTTTAGGTTATAAGGGTTTTAGGAGTCATTGCCTCTTCAGCTTTTCAAACACCTTTAACAAAAGTCTATCAAAATTGGAGAATCGACTGTTTCTGATAGCAGCGACCTCAGCAGGAGCGAGCTTGGTCCCTAAAGGCCCCCCAATGGTCTTTCTATTTTGGCTATAAAACTTTCTGTTCTCAGCTTCCTCTTCCCCGATATCCTTGATAGTTTCTCTTACTTATCGAAAGTCACTAATCATGGAGGTCATACTTCTAAGCTTGTTATAAATGGAGGGCTTGGTTCACTTAACGAGCATCTTAATTTGGTCATTCTCCGATAGCCGTGTCTGGATCTTCAAGAGCTGGCCTCTCCAGCTATCCACATAATCTTTGAAGCTCTCATCTAGCTTCTATTTGGTGTTTTCTAGGTCACGGAGTGACAAGTCTATCTTCATGTCTGTGACATTCTGATTCAGAAAGGCCTCTGTCAATGCCCTTCAGTCATCCCTGACCTTTTTCTCTAAGCCATGATACCATACCACGGGCGCCCCTTCTAATGACATCTCAAACGTCTCTGCACCTAGCGTTTGGACAAACCCACTGAACTCATCACTGAAACATATTGTTGGAGATGGACCATTGGATCTCCATTTCTATTGAACGTGGCCATGTCAGACATCTTGAACTGGGGAGGCAGCTGTTCTTCGAAAGTCATTGCATCATAGTCTAACAGATCCTCATGTTTTCCCTTTATTTTACGGGTAACTGACTCTACTTGTTCTATGAGTTTCTGTAACTCTTCGTGAGGCCCGTCTATCCTTCTCGTGGCATACTCAAAAGATTTTATCTTGTTTGTTTATTTACAGCTTTATGTATTTAATTTTATTTACTTTTCACAATAGTTCTTTCTTTTATTTACTTTTTAGTCTTTATTTTCTTTACTCCGCATGAGGAGGTAACTCCCCTCTGCTGGGGGTTAAAGGTTAATTTTTTATTACTAATATTTAGATTAATCTCTCTTAATTATAATATATAAACTATTTAAAACCTGACTTAATGGGATACCGCCTTTATGGTCGGTTGGACTTAATCAAAAATTGATTTTAACATGACTAAACATGGATACTGCATGTATGGTAAGTTGGAATTAATTATAAATCTGACTTAATCAGGATACCGCCTATATGGTCTGTTGGTAAAATCACGCAAAGTTAATATAATAAGGGATATATCAAAATAGAAGTAATAAAAGTGGATCCTTTAACCCTAGCATTTTCTTTATTGTATTTTTACCTTTTTAATTTCCAGCATTTACTTTATGTCATTTATTTTATTTACGTTTTTAGTAGCCTTAGATATGTGTAGTAACTAAACCCGTTATTTAGGGTTGTGATGAATTCCAATATCACTGGTTTATAATGGGTTATTTTACGATTTGGGTAATAAAATGATTTATTTATTGAGCCTTAGTCTTAATGCTTCTTGTTAACTGGCCATTAATAAGATTAATTTGGTAAATTTAAATGAACTTGGAAAATGGATTTTAGATTTAAAGCCCTAGACCCAATAGCTCACGATCTTCCTTAAGCATATATAAACCTTAAAAGATTTCATTACAGGATAGGAATATACTTGTCGGGCGGGGGTAGCCATAATTGGAACTTAATCTTAATGAATTCAGGTAACTTGGTTGATATATGAATATGATTAATTGGATTACACTGGGTATTTGTATCTGACAATCGGAAAAGACTTTTGCATAAATTCGTGTTCCATGTTAATAAACCAATATATTACACAAATGTGAAATAACCACTTCATTTTTAAAAAGATATTGGAAATATTCACAACCCTAGATAGTTTCTTAATATTGAATTTCACTTAATTTACATGTAGGGGTATTTAGGGGGTGAATCCGGTAACGCAGCGGAAGCGGTGGAAAATCGTATTTTCCGATTTCAAAACTTTTTCTCGGATTAATTAAATAAACATATTTATTTAATATTCCAATAATCAAATTATGAAATAAAATTCAATAAATCATATTTAAGTGAATTTACCAAATTACCCTTACTTTGGTATTTTGTCCATTTTAGTCCGAAATTGATCAAATCAATTTTGAATGATTCTAAATCATTTCTAAGATGAACTTAGCATGCTCAAATCATAAAAACACCAAAAGAATCAAAATCCCCAATTTTCTAATTCTTGGCCGAGAGCTCCATTAGGGGTGCCATTTGTGCACTTTGTCATTTCATGCATCAAAACACATCAAGATGTAATCCAATGAACATGAAACTTTATATGCATCATATACACACACAAATACACAACATATATGAAAAGCCCCAAATTTGGAATTGGTCATGAACCCTAATTTTACAATTTCCACAAATTGGAGAAATTAGACCAAATACATTAAATCAATTACTTCAATCATCATTCTTCCATCCAATCCAAGTCTCAACACAATGAAACAACTCAAGATAAAATCTAGGTCATTTAAGAGTGGGTCAATAACTCTAGATTAGCAACATGGTTTCAAAAACCTTAAAAGAAAGTTTACAACTACAATAGTCACAACCTTCCTTCACTATACATGCTGAACACTTCAATCAAACTTCCATCAACAAAAACACAAAGAAATAAAGAAAGAAATAATCTAAGAACATCACATGTTGAAGCCTAGAACCTAAGGAACAATTTCCTCTCTAATAGCAAGTTTGAAAAACTTACTAAAATTCCAAGCTTTCTTTAATCTTTCTTTCTTTCTCAATCTTTCTTTAAGTTTCTTCAATGGAGTTTCTTTTAGTAAAGTGTATTAGGTTATTTGTAAAGTGAAATGAAAATCAATATATACTTGTAACATTTAAGCCTTGGCCGAAATTCACCTTAGCATTTACAAGTTTTGTAATTTCAATTTCATTTCAAATTTAATGTTATCAACTTGCATAAATATCTTAATACAACTTTATTAGATATTTATTTAAGTCAACAAAGGCAACTAACATCATTTACTTAATATATCCTAATGTAAGATATTTATATTTTAATTAATTTAATCATTTAACAATTAATTAATTAATTAATTAATCAAATACAAATATATTAAATATATGTATAATATTTACATTAAATATTAAAAACATATATTCATTTAGGATATAAGTCAAATAACTCATTTTGACTATTAATTAATGTGTATTTAAATTAATCAAGCATTAAATGTAAATACACAATAATTAGGCAAATGACTATCTAGTCCTTTTAGCACGTATCTTGCGTTTAACCTTTAAACGACTTTATAAATAATCAATATTATTTATTAATGTTGCTCTAGTGCTCTACGAGTATGTTTCATTATTGAGACTCTCTAGATTCAGGTATATCCGTCACGAAATCTAATTTCGTGTCCATAATCTATCCACCCGTAGATTATGACGATCACGGATAATCTCGCTGAACCATACAGGTCGAGGTCATGGCAAATGTATAATTCCTCCGTCACAGGTATCCGGATAAATCCCAGAGATATAGATGTAAACGTCAAATCTCTATCGGGATTATCCAGTCGACTATTCTATTAGCAATCTCTAAAAGAATGTTTAGAACTAGCTTCTAAACTTAACCACGGGCCCATGGTTTTATCTGATTGCTAATCATATGTACTACCTATGCTCTGGTACACAGAACTGACGGATCCTATCTTGATACACATAGGACACCCTGAGGATCTATCTACACAACGAACAGGCGGAGGTCTGATTTAAATAGATCAGTGACGTGACTGCCGTCTAAGTGTAGAAGATGTCTCATGTGCCCACAATGGCATCTCAAGTCTAAGAATCACAAGTGCTACTCAACCCAAGAAGATTCTTATTGACGCTGGTGTACCATCCATTAAGAATCTTCGGTGAGTCGTTCAGTGTTTATCCGCTATAAACACCTACACGTCTATACTAGTCTCCAAGACTTATGGTTCATTGAGAAACCATTGGAATCATATATTCCCGTATACGACATGTACCGGTCTCAACGGGTTTACTATACTGACATAGTGTAAACCTTGACCAGGAACTGTCTGAGAATGACAACGTCTGATACTTATCAATGTCCACGTTTGCGACGCTTTTGCAAATGTATCATGAAAATCATTCTAGGGTCATTACGTCTTTACCATTTATAAGATAGATATTATTTATAGAAACTGCATATATTATTCATAATAATAATGTTTTACAGAAGTATTTAACAGAAATACAACCGGGAATTGGCGCTCTGAGCACCAACCCCAACAAAATCTCCCACTTGCTCTAGTGCCAATACGATTGTATCTAATACCCATCGATTCCACGTGTTTATCAAACAACTTCGGAGGTATGGCTTTCGTCAGCGGGTCTGCTACATTATCTTCACTCGGTACCTTGCACACGATAATATCCCCTCGCGACACGATCTCTCGAATGATGTGGTACTTGCGTTCCATATGCTTCGACTTCTGATGCGCCCTCGGTTCCTTTGCTTGCGCAATGGCTCCCGTATTATCACAGTATAACTGAATCATATTCTCGATACTTGGGACAACTCCCAATTCTGTGATAAAGTTCTTTATCCACACAGCCTCTTTTGCAGCTTCAGAAGATGTAATATATTCCGCCTCAGTGGTGGAATCAGCTGTCGATCCCTGTTTGGAACTCTTCCAACAAACTGCACCTCCGTTAAGGGTAAAGACAAATCCAGATGTAGACTTCTGTCATCGGGATCCGATTGGAAATCGGAGTCTGTATACCCATTAACCTGCAGTTCGTTTCCTCCATATATAATCACTTATCCTTAGTACCTTTAAGATACTTTAAGATATGTTTAATGGCCATCCAATGGTCATTACCCGGATTGGACTGATATCGACTAGTTACGCTAACATCGAAACTGATATCAGGCCTCGTACATAACATGGCATACATTATGCTACCCAAACACGAAGCATAAGGTTGGTTAGACATTCTAACCTTCTCATCTTCTGTTTGTGGACACATCTTCTTAGAAAGATGAATCCCATGTCTGAACGGTATGTTTGCTGTCTTACAGTTACCAAAACTATACCGTTCCAAGATCTTATCTATGTACGTTGATTGGGATAACCTAATCAGCCTCATTTGTCTATCTCGTATAGAGTTTTATCCCTAAAACATAGGAAGCTCTCCCAGGTCCTTCATGGAGAAATTCTTACAGAGGTACGCTTTGACGCTTTGTAACATACCTAAATCATTCCCAATGATTAGGATGTCATCAACATATAGGACTAAAAATACGACCATGCTCCCACTGGCCTTCTGATACACACAGGATTCTTCCGAATTCTTGAGAAAACCAGACGATCTAATAATCTCATCGAATCGAAGATTCCAACTTCGTGAAGCTTGTTTAAGTCCATAAATGGACTTCTTAAGCTTACATACCATACCCGAGGTTTCGCTGGACGCGAAACCTTCCGGCTGTTCCATATAGATTTCTTCATCAAGAAATCCATTTAGAAAAGCCGTTTTGACATCCATTTGCCAAATCTCGTAGTCATGATACGCAGCTATAGAAAGAAAAATCCGGATAGACTTAAGCATTGCTACGGCGAAAAAGTTTCATCGTAGTCGACGCCAGGTCGCTGCGTGTAACCTTTTGCTACCAGTCGGGCCTTGTAAGTTTCAACCTTACCATCAGGCCCGCGCTTCCTTGTAAACCCATTTACAACCGATAGGAACAATTCCTTCGGGAAGCGGAATCAAGTCCCAAACTTGATTCTCATGCATTGAGTCTATCTCGGATTTCATGGCACTTTGCCATTTCACGGAGTTGATGTCCAACATCGATTCTCTATAGGTGAAAGGATCTGTCTCTTCAACTAAGAGAACATCCAGACTCTTTTCTTGTATCAAATACAAGCGTTCAGGAGGTCTAGATACCCTTTCCGACCTACGGAGTGTGTGTGTTGAAGGTCCTTCATCTACTTGAACTTCAGGTTCCTCCGTTGGTTCGTTGTTTTCAGGTTGGACTTCATCAAGCTCAACCTGTCTATGATTACCACCTTCTGACAAAAATTCTACTTCTAGAAATTTTGCGAAGCGAGCTACGAACACATTTCGATGCTCGGTATCATAGAACAGATACCCCCTCGTATTCGAAGGATATCCAACAAACCTAAACTTTTTCTCTCGAGGCAAAAGCTTATCTTGCTGAGTCACCCTGACATAGGCAGGACAACCCCAAACCTTAATATAATTAAGATTTGGTCTCCTAGCGAACCATATCTGATACGGTGTCGTAGGAACAGCCTTTGATGGAATCTTATTCAAAAGATGTGCGGCTGTTAAGAGAGAGTAGCCCCATAATAATAGGGCAAATCTGTGAAACTCAACATCGATCGGACTATATCCAATAAAGTCTGATTTCTCCTCTCAGATACTCCATTGTGCTGTGGGGTACCTGGAGGAGTATATTGAGCGAGAATCCCATTCTCCTTCATATAATCCATGAACTCACCACTCATATATTCACAGCCTCGATCTGATCGAAGGCATTTAATATATTTACCAGTTTGTTTTTCTACTTCATTTCGGAACTCTTTGAACTTTTCAAAAGTTTCCGATTTATATCGCATCAAATACACATAACCGTACCGTGACAAATCATCAGTAAAGGTAACGAAGTAGGAATAACCACTGTGAGCAGTTTGACTTAGTGGACCACATACATCAGAATGTACGAGTTCCAGTAAGTTAGTGGCGCGGTGTCCAACACCAGAAAATGGGGCTTTGGTCATCTTACCCTGAATACATGATTCACAAGTTGGATAGGATTCAATGGTAAGATCTGATATCAAACCATTCCTAACCAATTGGGTAAGGCGTTTAACGCCAATGTGACCAAGTCTCATATGCCAAAGTTCAGTATTATTAATTACAGGTAAACTACGTTTATTAACTCCAGTATTTAATATACCTTTTGAAGTTTGCAATGTATAATGACCATGCTGGTTTGGACAACAAAGGATCTGAACATTATTTTTATTATATAAATACAAAGAACTATTCTTAATATTAATACAAAAGCCTCCTGTATCCAATACAAAAAGTGATATAATATTTGCGACACATCCCGATACAAAATGACAGTCATATAACAAAAGTGTCCCATTCGGCAATGAGATCTCGCATACTCCCACTGCAACTGCATCCAAAGAGTCTCCACTCCCGAACCGCAACTGCATCTCCCCGGGCTTCAGCCTCCTACTTTCCTTCAGCACCTGCAACGAATTGCAAATGTGAATGGGACAAGCAGAATCTAAAATCCAGTTGGATGTAACGGCTTCACAAACCAAAGATAAATCAATAACTGGAAAAATAAAAGTACCTGATGTAGATGCTCTGTCTCTCCTCAGCTGGGCAATGTAATCAGGACAGTTCCTTTTCCAGTGCCCGACTTTGCCGCAATGGTGGCATTTGTCTTCAGAAGCCCTTTTGGGCTTTGCAATCTTTGCCTATTGTTGAGGACCAAAAGCCTTCTTCTTCTTCTTTCCTTTCTTGTTCTTTCCCTTGGACCATCATTGGGAAGAAGCCGAAAGAGAAGTAGTTCTAGGAGGGCGAGTCGGTACTCCCTTCTTAAGGTCATCTTCTGCCGTGAGCAACATCCTATGTAGCCCCTGGTAGGTACAAACAGTCCCGTGCATGTTAAAGTACATCACGAACTGGCGAAATGAAGCTGGTAGTGAACCAAGAATGACACTCCTACCGAGAATGTCATTCAAGATGAGATTGTGTTGCCTCAATTGATCGATCAAATCGATCATCTGAAGAACATGTGGGCTAACACTTTGATCCTCATCCAGACGCGCATGGAACAGTTCCATGGCGACTTTGTGAACAATCACTTGTTCTTGGTTCTCAAACGATTGTCTCAATCGCGTCATCATACTATAGGAATCTAGCATACCATAGTACTGTTGCTTGAGTTTCGGAGACAGTGAACTAAGGATGTATGATTTAACCCTTAAATCATCATCCTTCCAAGTTTCAAAAACTTGGCGTTCCTCCTCCGAAGCATCTGCACCCACTGCAAGGGGCAACAGACCTTCAAGAACATAACCCAGCTTTTCGGAATCGAGGACAATCCTCAAATCAAATTCCCAGTCTGCAAAGTTCTCAGCGCCTTTCAGTTTGTTCGCATCAAGCATACGCGCAAACTGATTTGTGGATTGTGCCGCCATCGCCAATCTATCATATAGATCACGAAAAACGGTTAGCAGAAATTAAGCAGTTTCATATAATATCAAACTGCTTAATTTAATGATCAAATTAAATACTAATAGTGAAAGGTGGATCCCGTGAATATATTTCAGCTAACAGCAGAGGCACGGTCTCGCCTACGTATATTCATCAGGTAGACAACTCATTTGTCAATCACTCAATAGTGACTCCTGGGTTTCCGGTCCTGGTCGTTTCTCGTTGTCGCTGCGAAGGCAGGCCCACAAGGAGACGTACCAAGGTTAAACTCGTCAATGATAGACTCAAGTTACTTACGTAATCCTGACAGCTAGGGCACGTTCAGAATTCCGCTTTTACTTGAATTTACCTAGTATCTGATATACATCCGGTATAAATAAATCTTTATCGGCTACATCCTCACAGCAGAGGCACGGTCTCGGATTTAGTCACAAAGAAGTATTCATAAACCGTATTGACAAGACGGACCATATAACATGCATCAAATACATAATTACATTCAAACCTTATTAATTAGAGATTTTCCGCTAAGTGTCATACACCCTAAATCTAACCAATTTAGATCCTAATAAGCATGCATAAAGTCAAGAAAACATGATTAAACATTGATTCAATGAAGGCTAATCATATTAAGTGGCCTAGAATCAGACTCGCTCTGATACCATTTTGTAGGGGTTTTTAGGGGGTGAATCCGGTAACGCAGTGGAAGCGGTGGAAAATCGTATTTTTCGATTTCAAAACTTTTTCTCGGATTAATTAAATAAACATATTTATTTAATATTCAAATAATCAAATTATGAAATAAAATTCAATAAATCATATTTAAGTGAATTTACCAAATTACCCTTACTTTGGTATTTTGTCCATTTTAGTCCGAAATTGATCTAATCAATTTTGAATGATTCTAAATAATTTCTAAGATGAAATTAGCATGCTCAAATCATCAAAACACCAAAATAATCATAATCCCCAATTTTCTAATTCTTGGCCGAGAGCTCCATTAGGAGTGCCATTTGTGCACTTTGTCATTTCATGCATCAAAACACATCAAGATGTAATCCAATGAACATGAAACTTTATATGCATCATATAAACACACAAATACACAACATATATGAAAATCCCCAAATTTGGAATTGGTCATGAACCCTAATTTTACAATTTCCACAAATTGGAAAAATTAGACCAAATACATTAAATCAATTACTTCAATCATCATTCTTCCATCCAATCCAAGTCTCAACACAATGAAACAACTCAAGATAAAATCTAGGTCATTTAAGAGTGGGTCAATAACTCTAGATTAGCAACATGGTTTCAAAAACCTTAAAAGAAAGTTTACAACTACAATAGTCACAACCTTCCTTCACCATACATGCTCAACACTTCAATCAAACTTCCATCAACAAAAACACAAAGAAATAAAGAAAGAAATAATCTAAGAACATCACATGTTGAAGCCTAGAACCTAAGGAATAATTTCCTCTCTAATAGCAAGTTTGAAAAACTTACTAAAATTCCAAGCTTTCTTTAATCTTTCTTTCTTTCTCAAGCTTTCTTTAAGTTTCTTCAATGGAGTTTCTTTTAGTAAAGTGTATTAGGTTATTTGTAAAGTGAAATGAAAATCAATATATACTTGTAACATTTAAGCCTTGGCCGAAATTCACCTTAGCATTTACAAGTTTTGTAATTTCAATTTCATTTCAAATTTAATGTTATCAACTTGCATAAATATCTTAATACAACTTTATTAGATATTTATTTAAGTCAACAAAGGCAACTAACATCATTTACTTAATATATCCTAATGTAAGATATTTATATTTTAATTAATTTAATCATTTAACAATTAATTAATTAATTAATTAATCAAATACAAATATATTAAATATATGTATAATATTTACATTAAATATTAAAAACATATATTCATTTAGGATATAAGTCAAATAACTCATTTTGACTATTAATTAATGTGTATTTAAATTAATCAAGCATTAAATGTAAATACACAATAATTAGGCAAATGACTATCTAGTCCTTTTAGCACGTATCTTGCGTTTAACCTTTAAACGACTTTATAAATAATCAATATTATTTATTAATGTTGCTCTAGTGCTCTACGAGTATGTTTCATTATTGAGACTCTCTAGATTCAGGTATATTCGTCACGAAATCTAATTTCGTGTCCATAATCTATCCACCCGTAGATTATGACGATCACGGATAATCTCGCTGAACCATACAGGTCGAGGTCATGGCAAATGTATAATTCCTCCGTCACAGGTATCCGGATAAATCCCAGAGATATAGATGTAAACGTCAAATCTCTATCGGGATTATCCAGTCGACTATTCTATTAGCAATCTCTAAAAGAATGTTTAGAACTAGCTTCTAAACTTTACCACGGGCCCATGGTTTTATCTGATTGCTAATCATATGGACTACCTATGCTATGGTACACAGAACTGACGGATCCTATCTTGATACACATAGGACACCCTGAGGATCTATCTACACCCAACGAACAGGCGGAGGTCTGATCTAAATAGATCGGTGACGTGACTGCCGTCTAAGTGTAGAAGATGTCTCATGTGCCCACAATGGCATCTCAAGTCTAAGAATCACAAGTGCTACTCAACCCAAGAAGATTCTTATTGACGCTGGTGTACCATCCATTAAGAATCTTCGGTGAGTCGTTCAGTGTTTATCCGCTATAAACACCTACACGTCTATACTAGTCTCCAAGACTTATGGTTCATTGAGAAACCATTGGAATCATATATTCCAGTATACGACATGCACCGGTCTCAACGGGTTTACTATACTGACCAAGTAGTGTAAACCTTGACCAGGAACTGTCTGAGAATGACAACGTCATGATACTTCTCAATGTCCGTTGCGACGCTTTTACAACTGTATCATGACTAATCATTCTAGGGTAATTACGTCTTTACCATTTAATAAGATAGATTATATTAAAGAAACTGCATATATTATTCATAATAATAATGTTTTACAGAAGTATTTAACAGAAATACAACCGGGAATTGGCGCTCTGAGCACCAACCCCAACATTACATTCGTACTGTCCTATTTACTTGTTTTTAGTTTTAAGTTACCATCCCATTCAAACAACCAATCTATTAGATACTTGTAAAAATTTGGTTTCATAAATTAATAGCTTAGGTATTAAGTCCTTGTTGGATCGATACATTTATACTACTTGAACGATACGTGCACTTGCATTATACGCGTGTGATTACATCGGTCAAGTTTTTAGCGCCGTTGCCGGAGACTTATTTATCTTTCACTATTAGTTTTGGAGTTAGATACGTTACTTTTATCTAATTTCTTTTTACTTATTGTTTTTTGTTTTCTTTTGTTTCAGGTTATCAGACACTATATGAGACGAACCAGAAGCTTTGAAATCCGATCGGTTGACCCAAAAATTGAAAAAAACCATCAGACAGTTGAGAAGGGAAAGGCGAGAAGGCTAAGAAGCACTGATAAACATGGAACATGAACCTTTGGAGGTTGCACCACCAATTCCCATTCGAGACAGAACTATTCCGGTGGTTGACGGGTTCATTTCCTTTATTGTACTTCCTATCTTACCAACAAATGCGTGTGACAACAAAATATGTATTTAGATGATACAACAGTCAGTTCTATTTTGGGGAAATGCATTTGAAGATCCTAATGCCTATATCAGCAACTTCCTGGAAGTTTGCGACACTTTCAATTATAAATGAGCAGCTGAAGAAGCAATGAGCCAGGATGTTACCTGCAGGAGACAGGCTAACCCTAACTCCATAAGCCTTTGATTCTGACGAAATTTCGACATGATGTATGCAGAACGTCATGCAACATGGCTTATAGCCAGCACCCTAAGACAGCCTGCTTATGCAACTCAACATATATGCAAT